>MU682360.1:48059-60297 GCA_026770625.1 Nicotiana glauca
CAGGGATAAAGTTTGGCCTTGATCGGCATAAATACAAAAATATACTAGAGAACAGCCTACTTAATAATAATAATGATAATGAGTGTCCTGCTAAATTACTAACTTGCTCTAGCTAGCAGGTTTCATCAACGATCAGTTAGGTAAAGCTGTTACCAACAAATGGATAGCAAGAGTACCAAAAAATATGATACGTCGAGAGTTCAAACTTCCTAGTCAGTAATAGTTCTCAGGATCAGATTTGGCTTAAATATAATTAGAACTCGTGATTGCAATGTCAAAATAATAACCTCAAAATCATCGTTTTTTTTTCAATATGTCAAATGCATTGCCAAAGATCACATGGCCGCCCTTAAGAAAACGACTTCAATGAAAATTGTACAAGGACATTTCAAGACAACTAAAAGGTATTTACTTTTTTGTCCAAGCCAGCTTGTATTCATATAAAGGAGCTACTTCCTATCTAGAGTAGGAGCATTAAATTTATATGAATGATTTTTTCACGAAGGACGCAGAGATGAAGACCTTCATCCTTAATCTTTTACGAGACCTGGACCATGAAACCAAGATTCAATTGTGTAATGATACGGTCGATCGTTTTGAGAGTTGTAGGCCCGCTCTTTCATTTATTGCTCCTTTTGTATTCCACAACTGTTATATGACTTATCGGATTAGTTAGTTCGGCTACAGAGTTATTTCAGGGTGAATTGAGATACTTAGTCCCTTAATTGAAAGCTTAAGTTGATAATGTTGACAGGATGTTGACTTATGTGTAAATGACCCCGGATTTAAATTTTGATGGTTTTGTTAGCTCTGTTATGTGATTTTGGACTACGGAGCACGTCCGGATAGTGATTTGGAGGTCCGTAGCAGAATTACGCTTGAAATGACGAAAGTTGAAATTTCGAAAAGCTTGATCGGGACTGGACTTTTTGATATCAAGGTCGGATTGGATTTCCAGAACTTGCAGTAGGTTCGTGGTGTCATTTACATCTTGTGTGCAAAATTTGAGGTCAACCGGACGTGATTTGATAGGTTTCGGTGTCGTTTCTAGAATTTGGAAATTTCAAAGTTCATTAAGCTTGAATACGTATGTGATTCGTGTTCTTGATGTTATTTGAGGTGATTTGAGGGTTCGACTATGTTCGTATCGTGATTTTGGACATGTTGGTACGTTCGATTGAGGTCCCGGGGGCCTCGGGTTGATTTCGGATGGGTAACGAACTTGGAATGGAAGTTGAGGAATTGCTGAAGTTTGGTCTTTTGCTGGTGTGATCGCACCATCGAGGGTGGCAGAAGGTGTGGCAGGATCAGCACAGGTGCAGAAAGGGGAGGAGACCAGCACAGATCGCAAGTGCAATGGTTTCTCCGCACCTGCGATAGCGCAGATGCAGACTAGTGGTCGCAGGTGCAGAGGCAGCTATGATTTAAGTGGTTTGCGCAGAAGTGCTCATTTTCCACACAAGTGGACGGGCATGTGTGAGCCCAAGCTCAGGTGCGAAAATGCCTGGGCAGAACCAATACAACCGAGGTTTCAAGATTTTTTGCCAGTTCTGACATTTTGAGCTTAGATTTTGGAGATTTTTTAGAGGGTTTTTGAAGAGATTATTAAGGTAAGATTTTTGTGTTTATTTTTTCCAATAATAATGTTTCCCCACTTATTTTCCTCCTAGTTGGTGTGCTTTTGAGGTGAAATTTAGGGGTTTGAGGCTAGGGATTTGTAAAGTGAATTTTGGAGATTTAATTGGACATATGGTGTCAGATTTTGATAAATTTGGTTTCGTTAAACTCGTGAGTAAATGGGCATTCGGGTTTTGTAGCTTTTGTCGGATTTCGAGATATGGGCCCGAGGGGCGAATTTGAGTCGATTTCGGATTTTAGCTATAATTTAGTATTTTTCTTATGGAATTGATCCCTTTAGCCGATATTAATTGTATTGCACTGCTTGTGGCTAGATTCGGGACATTTGGAGACCGATTTGAGAGGTAAAGGAATTGTAGAGTAGAGTTTTACCTGGATTGAGGTAAGTAACACTTTCAAACTTGGTTCTGAGGGTTCGAACCACCGAATTATGTGTTATTTGATTGGTATTAACGTGACACACATACCAAGTGATGGGCACATGGGCATGAAAATTATGACCTGGTTGATTCCATGGCACTGTATAGTTATTCTATCTTGTTTATATCCGTGTTTTCGTCATGTGATAAAGTAATTGAGTTGTCAATTATGCTAGATATAATGTTTAGGTTTTATGCCGGTATTGTTGTGACCCATAGTGGTCGTTTCTTGTTGTTGAGACCCATAGTGGTCGTTTCTTGCTCTTGCTGTCACCTTACTGATTTCATTGATATTTCGTATTCAGTCATATTCATTCATTTCATATTATATCTCAGTCTCAGTTGTTATTCATTGATACATCATATCATTTTTCGATCTAGTTTTCATGACATTGTGAGCCCGTAAGTGAGACTGGAGAGATTGATGACTGAGTGAGGCTGAGAGCCTGATTATGAGTGATAATTGTGGGATTGGGCTGCACGCCGCAACGGTTATACTGATTTTATGATAGCACTTGGGCTGAAAAAGGCCCTCCGGAGTCTGTAAAAACCCCTTGTGAGCGCGGATGATATTATTGAGGGATGGATCTTCCCTGGACATGGATCTTGTTCGAAGCATTTGATACATGCAGATGAATCTTCTCCACGGGTCGCATGGGCCATATACAGTACTGAGTGGTTGAGCATTTCTGACTGTGAGCACATGAGGCTGTCAACATGGTGCTTCACATACAACATATGCATTGGCATGTAGAAGTAGAAGAGTTATATTCTTCACATTGTTCAGATTTGATCTATTTTACTATTTTGAACTATTTACTATAAATAATGCCTACATTTTTGCATTGTTATTTCTATTTGGAATTGTTCCAATTGAGTTCATCACTACCTTTCAGTCCAAAGGTTGAATTTGTTACTTACTGAGTTGGTTGTACTGATGTTACACCCTGCTCTACGTGTGTAGATCCAGTTACTCTGGTCACGGTAGCTGCTGATTGAGGAGTCAGATTTCGGACTATTGAAGTAGTTGCATGGCATTCGCAGGCCTTGATTTTCCTTTATTTTCTCTATATGTATTTCAGTTCTTATTTTCTAGATATTGTAGAAGACTGTATTCTGGAATAGATGCTCATGTACTATGTGACACCATGTTTTTAGGATAATTTGTATCGTATTTTGAATTATTTCTGTTTCAAAAAGTTTTTTCTTAAATATTAATTATTTCCGTCTTTATTCTTAAAGTTTTTATTGTGTTGAGATGTTGAGTAGTGTGTTGCCTAGTTCTACGATAGGCTCTATCACAACGGTTGGTTTTGGGTCGTGATAAGTTGGTATCAGAGCCTATGTTACATAGGTCTCACGAGTCATGAGCAGGTTTATTAGATTCTTGAGGATCGATAAAGAGATGTTTGTACTTATCTTCGAGAGACTGTCGAACCCTTAGGAAACTTTATATTAATGAATTCTTGTCATGCAAATCTGTTTGTTCTAGTAACTAAACTTATGTTATTCTATTCTCTCACAAATGATGAGGACCCGTACTACTAAGCAGGATGGACAGCCACCAGTACCACAAGTCAGGGTTGCGAGAGGCCGAGGTCGTGGTAGGGGAAGAGGTGCAGCTCGTATAGCAGCTAGGATTGTACCTGCAGATCCACCAGTTGCCCTAGTTCAGGAGCAGGTCTTAGTTGTGGATGAGCCTGTGGGGCCAACTCAAGCACCAGATATGCCCATTGTGATTCTAGGCCTTCAGGAGGCCTTATCCTAGATTCTGACCGTTTGCACTAGTCTTGCTCAAACAATCTCTGTTCCGGCCGCAACAACCACTTCTTAAGCCATGGGAGGTACTCAGACTCTCATCGCCTATATACCCGAGCAGGCGATGCAGGTACTCTAGACACCGGGGGTACTACCAGCCAAGTCGGTGGTAGCTGCTCAGGCCCATGTGGTCCGTGTTATGACTGATGATAAGCAACGGAGACTAGAGAGGTTTGGTATACTACAAACTCCATCTTTAGTAGGGCAGAGTCGGAGGATGCCCAAGGTTTCTTGGATAGATGTTAGATGATTCTCCATACAACATGCGTTCTTGAGACCAGTGGGGTCTCGTTCACTACTTTTCAGTTTATTGGAGCTACCTTCAATTGGTTGGAAACTTCTTAGAGGTGTAGGCCGGTCGGTGCAATGCCACTTACATTGAAGGAGTTATCCGTTATATTATTGAAGAAGAATATGTCACAGTATCGTAAAGAGGAGTTGCATCGACAGTTTGAGCAATTGCGTCAGGATGACATGATTGTGATGCAGTACGAGATGAGGATTTTTTAGTTAGCCCGTCATGCAGTTTTGTTCAGGAGGCTCATCGATGGTCTCACATTTCAGCCGCGAGTGCTGATGACTAGAGAGAGTGTGTTTAGTGCTACTTTTGATGAGGTTGTTGAAATTTCTCGGCAGATAGAGTTGGATTGTGACGTTGATGATGCCGGGGTTACCACATATTGAAGGGCAAGGTTCTTTAGACTATGTTCCTAATAGTGTGATTTCGTATTTGAAGGCCCAGCGGATGATTGGGAACGTTTGTTTATCTTATTTGGAAATTGTGAGGGATGTTAGTGTTGAGACCCCTACTATTGATTTTGTTCCGGTTGTGCGAGATTTTTCTGATATGCTTTATGCAGACCTGTCGGGCATACCGTCCGATAGGGATACTAACTTTGGTATTTTCTTGGTGTCGGGCACTCAGCCTATTTCTATTCCTATATATCGTATAGAGCCAGGTGAGTTGAAGGGGTTGAAGGAAAACTTCAGGAACTCTTTGAGAAGGGGTTTATTAGACCTAGTGTGTCACCTTGGGGTGAACTGGTTCTCTTTGTGAAGAAAAAGGATGGCAGTATAAGAATGTGTATTAATTATATGCAATTGAACAAAGTCACAATCAAGAACAAGTATCATTTTCCACGTATTGATAATTTATTCGACTAGCTTCGTGGAGCGAGGGTGTTCTCCAAGATTGATTTGAGGTCTAGGTATCACCAGTTTAATATTAGGGACTTGAGTATTCTTAAGACAACTTTCAGCACCCGTTATTGTCATTATGAGTTGCTTGTAATGTCTTTTGGGCTAACCAATGCCCCAACAACGTTCATATATATGATGAACAGTATATTTCAGCCTTATCTTGACTCTTTGTCATTGTATTCATTAATGATATCCTGATATACTCTTGTAGCTACGAGGAGCTTGCGCAGCAGTTGAGGATTGTGTTGTAGAAAGGAGACATTTTATGCCAAGTTCTCCATGTGTGAGTTTTGGTTCAACTCAATGTCGTTCTTGGGACACGTGGTGTCCGGTGAGGGTATTCAGGTGGATCCAAAGAAGATATAGGCGGTTCAGAGTTGTCCTAGATCGTCCTCAACTATGGAGATTCGGAGCTTTCTAGGGTTGGCTGGTTATTACTGTCGCTTCGTACAAAGTTCTAGTCATTGTATCTCCCTTAACCAAATTGACTCAAAAGGGTGCTCGTTTCAGGTGGTCGGATGAGTGTGAGGAGAGCTTTCAGAAGCTCAAGACTGCTTTGACCACAACTCAAATTCTAGTTCTACAATCAGGTTCTAGTTCTTTAACAGTATATTGTGATGCTTCTCAGATCCGTATTGGGTTTGTTTTTATGAAGGAGGGTAGAGTGATTGCTTATGCTTTGAGATAGTTGAATCCTCATGAGAAGAAGAACTATGTTCATGATTTGGAATTGGCTGCCATTGTTCATGCATTAAAGATTTGGAGGTGCTATCTCTATGGTGTGTATTATGAGGTATTTACTAATCATCGTAGCCTCCAACACTTGTTCAAACAGAAGGATCTCAATTTAAGGTAGTGGAGATGGTTGGAGCTGCTAAAGGACTATGATATTACTATCCTGTATTATCCGAGAAAGGCCAATGTGATGGCCGATGCCTTGAGTATGAAGGCAGTGAGTATCGGTAGTCTTGCATTCATTCCTCTTGGTGAGAGTCCTCTTGCAGTTGGTGTTTAGGCCTTGGCCAACCAGTTTGTGAGATTGGATGTTTCTGAGCCTATTTGGGTTCTAGCCAGTGTGGTATCTCGGTCTTCCTTACATGATTACATCAGAGAGAGCCAGTATGATGATCCTGATTTGCATGTCCTTAAAGATAAGTTTTAACACGATGATGCCAGAGATGTGACTATTGGAGATGATGGGGTGTTGAGGATGCATGGCCGGATTTGTGTGCCTAATGTAGATGCGCCAAGGGAGTTGATTCTTGAGGAGGCCTACAACTCGTAGTATTGCATCCATCCAGGTGCCACGAAGATGTACCAGGACCTGAGGCAACACTATTAGTAAAGGAGAATTAAGAAGGATATAGTTGTGTTTGTAGCTCGGTGTCTTAACTGTCAGCAGGTAAAATATGAGCTTCAAAGACCATGTGGATTGCTTCAGAGGATAGAGATTCCAGAGTGGAAGTGGGAACGGATCACCATGGATTTCGTAGTTGGGCTCCTACGGACTTCGAGGAAGTTCAATATTATTTGGGTGACTGTGGATCGGCTTACCAAGTCCGAGCACTTCATTCCAATGGGTACTAATTATTTTTCAGATCACTTGGCTGTGATTTACATCCACGAGATTTTTTGCCTTCACAGTATGCCAGTTTTCATCATTTCTTATAGAGGCACGCAATTTACATCATAATTTTGGAGAGCCGTGCAGCGAAAGTTGGGTACTCAGGTTGAGTTGAGCACAACATTTCACCTTCAGACAGACATGCAGTTTGATCACACTATCTAGATATTGGAGGACATACTACACGCTTCTATCATTGATTTTGGGGGTTAATGGAACCAATTTTTTCCGCTCGCGGAGTTTTCTTACAACAATAGTTATCGGTTCGAGCATCCAGATGGCTTCGTATGAGGCATTATATGTGAGACGGTGTAGATATCAGTGGATTGGTTTGAATCGGGTTAGGCTAGGATATTGGTATTGACTTAGTTCAGGATGCATTGGACAAGGTGAAATTAATTCAGGAGCACCTTCGCACAGTGCAGTTTAGGTAAAAGAGTTATGCCAACAGAAAGGTCTTTGATGTGTCTTACATGGTTGGAGAGAAAGCTCTGCTGAAGGTTTCACCCATGAAGGGTGTTATGAGGTTCGAGAAGAAGGAAAATTTGAGCCCTCGGTTTATTGAGCCTTTTGAGGTACTTCAGAGGATTGGGTAGGCGACTTACAAGCTTGCCTTGCCACCTAGCTTGACGAGTGTGCATCCAGTATTTCATGTTTCTATGCTCCAGAAGTACATCAGCAATACATCTCATGCTTTGGATTTCACCACGGTTTAGTTGGATGGTGATTTGAATTATAATATGGGGATGATGGATATTTTTGATCGGCATGTTCAGAAGTTGATGTCAAAGGATATAGCTTCGATAAAGGTGCAGTGGAGAGGTCAACTCCTGGAGGAGGCTACTAGGGAGATCGAGTGAGAAACGCGGAGCAAATATCCACACCTATTTAAGACTCCAGGTATGTTTCTAGACCCGCTCAAGGACGAACGTTAATTTAAAAGGGGGAGGATGTAACGACCCGGCTGGTCGCTTTGAGAGTTGTAGCTTCGTTATCCCATTTACTACTCCTTTTGTATTCTATAACTATTATATGACTTATCGGGTTAGTGGGTTCAGGTCCTGAGTTATTTTAAAGTGAATTGAGACACTTAGTCTCTTAATTAAAAGCTTAAGTTGGAAAAATTGATCGGATGTTGACTTATGTGTAAGCGACCCCAGATTTAAACTTTGATGGTTCTGTTAGTTTCATTAAGTGATTTTGAACTTAGGAGCGTGTCCAGATTGTGATTTAAAGGTCCATAGTAAAATTAGGATTGACATGGCGTACTTGAAATTTTGTAAAGTTTGGTGGCCAGAAGTGAACTTTTTGATATCGGAGTCAGATTAGATTTGTAGTGTCATTTATGACTTGTGTGCAAAATTTTAGGTTAATTGGATATGATTTGATAGGTTTCGATGTCGTTTGTAGAATTTGAAAATTTCAACGTTCATTACGCTTGAATCCGCGTGTGATTCGTATTTTTGATATTGTTTGAGGTGATTTGAGGGTTTCACTAAGTTTGTATCGTGATTTAGGACTTACTGGTATATTTGGTTGAGGTACCGGGGGCCTCGGGTTGATTTTAGGTGGTTAACGCACTTGGAATGGAAGTTGAGGAATTGATGAAGTTTGGTCTTTTTTTGTTGTGGCTGCACCTGTGAGGTTATTGGCCGCAGGTGCGGTAGGTTGAGCGCATGTGCAGAAAGAGGAGGAGGCCAGCAGAGGTCGCGGGTGCGATAGCGCATCTGCGATAACTCAGATGCAGACTAGTGGTTGCAGGTGCAGATGCATCTAGGATTTAAGTGGTTTGCACTGAAGCGCTCATTTTCCATACAAGCCGGCGTGTAGGTGAGAGCCCAAACTCCGCAGATGCGGAAATTCCTGGGCAAAACCTATATAAGCGAGGTTCCGAGATTTTTGGCCATTTCTAAAACTTTGAGCTCGGATTTTAGAGGTTTTTGAAGAGATTATTGAGGTAAGCTCCTTATGTTCATTTTTTTCCTAGTGATGATGTTTCCCCGCTGATTTTCCATCTAGTTGGTGTATTTTTGAGGTAACATTTGGGTGTTTGAGGCTAGAGATTTGGAGAGTGAATTTTGGGGATTTAAATGGCCATTTGGTATAGGATTTTGTGAAATTTGGTATGGTTAGATGCGCGAGTGAATGGACTTTCGGGTTTTGTGACTTTTGTCGGATTTCGAGATGCGGGCTTGGGGCCATGTTTGAGCTTATTTCGGATTTTGGCTATAATTTAGTATTTTTCTTGTGGAAATGATCCATTTAACCTAAATTAATTGTATTGTACTGCTTGTAGCTAGATTCGTGACGTTTGGAGACCGATTTGAGAGGCAAAGGCATTTTGGAGTAGAGTTTTACCCGGATTGAGGTAAGTAACATTTTCAAACTTGGTTCTGAGGGTTCGAAACTCCGAATTATGTGTTATGTGATTAGTATTAAGGTGATGCGCATGCCAAGTGACGGACATGCGGGCGTGCACCATAAGAATTGTGACATGGTTGATTCCATGGCACTGTATAATGACTCTATATTGTTGATATCCATGTTTTTATTATGTGATAAAGTAATTGAGTTGTCAATCATGCTAGATATCATGTTTAGGCTTTATGTCGGTACTGTTGGGACCCATAGTGCTCGTTTCTTGTTGTCACCTTACCGATTTTATTGATATTATGTACTGAGTCATATTCATTCATTTCATATCATATTTCAGTCTCAGTTATTATTTAATAATATAGCATATCGTTGTTTCGGGCTAGTTTTCATTGTTTAACCAAAAAATAGAGTTTCGGTTAAAACTAGAAATTAAGAGAAAAATAGGGTTACTGATAATCAGGAGACGAAAAGAATAAGAGACTTTTTATAATAATAAAGCAGTAAATAAGTTTGTATTTCAGTGTAATATTAATGATATTCCGTGTCCTTACAAATGCTGAGATCTCCTCCTTTTATAGTTGCCTTTTCTAAGAAAAGGTATAATGCCTTAACCCTAAAGAGAAAATTATGAGCATTAAATGACATTAAATAAAATGTTACACAATCATTCCTATTCAATACTGATTTGCTAACGTATTTGTCATTTAATACTGAATTTAGACTCCTTTATGCCATCAGATTCATATCTTCAATTCCTTCTGTCCTCCTGGCTTTAATTAAGTTAAATAGATACGAGACTCGTATCATTTGAATAACATCCCGTCCCTATTTAACTTTCTTCTCCTCGTATCTGATATCGCCTGTGCCTCTTAACTGATCATCATGTTTTGACCATTTGACCAGTCCACGTGTCATGCCACGTCACCTTCAATATAAATTCAATTTTTTTTTCCAATACAGATAGTCTCCCCACTTTCCATTTGTTTATCAATTAAATATTTGGGAAGTGGATCTTCATAAAAAGAGAATTTTTGCTGTAATTAATGCTATGACAATACTGACGCTTCAGTTATCCCTTCTATTTAATGTCATGTACACGTGTCACCTTCTGATTGGCTTTGTAATTCTGCAGCCTTTTTTCAGGGTTTCTTCATTACCTTTATTCACGAAGCGATAGTTGTCTTTATTATAGACTTTCCATCATTACACTTCTTTATTTGATGGTTGATGTTATATACATACTTAACCCTCTTTCTTTTGCCTTCTTCTTTATAGATCTTCAAAAAACAATTTATTACTCACTTTTGCTCTTTTTCTCATTTAGTTCATCCTTCTTCAACAATGTCGTCTTCAAACCCTAACCCTAGGAAAGTCCCAATTCTATACAACTTTCCTAACGCCCCCGTAAGGCACAGAAGAGGCAGAGGAGGTAGGCTTCGTAGCCTAGGGTCCACTCGTGGTGGTGTATCTGGTTCTGTCGCTCCTCCTTCTGGTTCTGGCATTAGAGGTTCCACCTCTAAAACTTCTTATTCTAAAGGTAAAGAACTTTCTGAACCTCTCCGAGAACCTTTAGTTGAAAAAATTGTACCCAATGATTTATCTTTTGGGAATGATAGAAAATCTCTCCAAGAACAGGTTATAAACTTAGAGAAAACTGACACTTATCCTTCTCTAATAACTGAACCTGTGATTCCCACTGTTCAGAAAGATTGTAATTGGAGAGATAATCTTCATATGATGATTCCTAACCCAAACCAGAGAATTTCTTCTTTCAGAATTGGATTCTCTTTCGTTTATACTTATCCCTTTACTTTGGGATTTAATCCTGCTATTGACCCAGTCATACTTGAATTTTGTCGCTTTTTCAAAATTTGCTTAGCACAAGTAGGCCATCTTCTTTGGAGAGCTGTGGCTTCTTTGAGGTATTTGTCTACCAAAGCCAATTTTAATTTTACTTTCCCCCATCTTATTCACTTATACCATCCCAAATTATTTCGCCATGGAGTTTTTACCTTGACTGCAAGAAGAAAGAAGGTTTTGGTAAACCCCGAGGATGACAAGAATCGGGGGTGGTATACTCGTTACGTTGATGTACGTACGGTGGATTTGTTGGGTGAAACAAATATCCCCTTCCCTGAAAAGTGAAACTTTGCATGTAAGTTTTCTTTTGCTTATCGTATCTATTTTTAAGAATATTTCTTTTCTAATTTTGTTTCTATTTGGTTTTCTGTAGCAACCATGGGAGATGTGGAACCCGTTCCTAATTTTCGTGGTTGGGTAGATTCAATTTTGAAAACTACGCCTATGGAGGCGAGAACTTGGAAATCAATTTCCCATTTATATGGCTGGAGAGTGAAGACTCATGGTTTGCATTTCCTTATGTTTTGCCGCATATTAAATTCTTTCTTGTTTTAGCTCTTTATCCCTCTTTTTATCAGGATTTGGTATCAGGGATATGACAGCTGAGGTAGCCGTTGCCCTTCGAGCTTTTTCTAGCTCTTCACTTTCTTTGGAAAAAACTAAACTCATGCTGTCAAAGAGGAAGGTTATAGAAGAAGAATCTGAGAATGAAGAAGAATAAGATACCTCTTTAATTGCTAGGCCAAGAGCCAGGAGACGCATCATTTTTGAAGATAAAGCTGAAGATACTCCTGCTCAAACCTCTATCTCTGAGCCTGTTCAGATTCCTTCTAATGAGGACACCACTCCAAGGGACTCTGATGAATCTATTCGACATCTTTTTGTTAGTGGTTTTGAGAGCGAAGAGCTTGGGCTAGTTCTTGATGAAACTCCCCTCTCTTCTTCTATTCCCATTTCTTCTATTCCTCTTTCAGTTACGAGTATTCCCTTACCTGTTTTATCTACTCCTACCTCTTTACCTGTTTTGATTCCCTTGTTTGTTTCTTCTGTCTAAACCTTGACTCCTTTGGCTCCTGTTTACACCACTTCTATTGCTCTCCCTTCCTCTGTTCGACACGCAGAGGAGGGTTCCAGTAGCAGAGGTTTGACTATGAGGAGCGTTACCCTTGAGGTTCCTGCTAATCACAACCTCTTAAGGAAGTTAGGTGGAGCAGATATGTGGCTTGAGCCATTGATTGGAGATATTGAGAAGAATAAGATGAAGAGCCACAGCTGTTTGACTCTGATGAATGACATAGTTCAT
>MU682361.1:7924-43315 GCA_026770625.1 Nicotiana glauca
GGTTCATCAGTTGATCAAAAGTTGTATAGGGGTATGATTGGTTCACTTTTATATCTTACTGCTAGCAGACCTGACATTGTTTTCAGTGTAGGACTTTGTGCTCGTTTCCAAGCAAATCCAAAGGAGTCACATTTGACTGTTGTCAAGAGGATACTGAGATATCTGAAAGGCACCACAGATTTGTGCCTTTGGTATCCCAAAGGTAGTAATTTTGATCTGGTAGGATATGTTAATGTTGATTATGCAGGTTTCTTAGTTGACATGAAAAGTACTTTAGGTATGGAACATTTTCTGGGGTCATGTCTAGTGTCATGGGCTACCAAAAAGCAAAATTCAGTAGCCCTGTCTACTGCTGAGGCTGAATATGTTGTCGATGCCTCTTGTTGTGCTCAATTGCTATGGATCAAACAACAGCTGGTAGACTTTGGAATTGAAGTGGGGTGTATTCCAATATTTTGTGATAACACTGGTGCTATAAGTATGACAAAGAACCCTGTTCATCATAAAAGGACCAAGCACATAGATGTTAGACACCACTTCTTAAGAGATAACTATGAGAAAAGGTTAATCTCCATAGAATTTTGTGCTACTGATAAACAAATAGCTGACATCTTCACTAAAGCACTGAGTAGAGAAAACTTTGAAAGGAACAGGTTGGAATTAGGGATGATTAAGATCACCTAAAAGGTCCTGTTCAAAATGCACAATGAAAAAAAAAAAATTAAAAAAAATAAATGAATTTTTTTTTTTTGGTTAGGAGTTCTTAATTCAATGTAAATATCTAGACTAATTCTTGCTCAGTCTCATACTTTAATTAGTATATTCCTGTGACATGTGTTTATATGAATCTTTAATCTCTTACAAAGTTTTTCTATTCTGACATTTGAGGCATGATCAAGAGAAGTTTTACTTGAAGAACCTGGTCCATCAGTATATGCTCATAAGAAAGTTCAGGTATGTTTCTATACTTTGCACAATTAGAAACATAAAATTACTAATCATGAGTAGAAGTCCTAATTACACCAAACTTTTAGAAATTCTATCCGTTGAGCATTGAACCAATTTCATTATCCTAGGAGTCTAACTAAAACGGGATTTTTTTTCTTAAAAATAGCATCACTCATTAATCTCTAAAGAGACCGGAATTCTAATTTGATTAGACTTCTAATTGAGTACTGAAAAGGCTGCCGTTATAGGCTTAATCATGATCCCTCTTTAAATACACTCCACACCTTCTCTCATCACTCACAACCATCATTCACTTCTAAAATACTTCTGATAAACCCCTTTATTCTCCAAAAATTCCCAAAAGATTTCCAGAAATTCTCTGCCATGACTAATCCTCAAGATAATCCTGGAACTCCCCCACATGTTTCCCCTAATACTTCATCATCAACACCTCCAGTTGAAACCCCAAAACCCAAATTTCGACGGCAAAAGATGTTAGCCAGAAAAACTGTAGCATTCGGCTCTCTCAGAAAAACCTTGAACGAGAAATTAAAGGCCAGTCAAAGGAAAGAGGTTTCAGCTGAAGAATCTGACTCAAGCTCTGAGTCTGAAAAGTTCATCTCTGCCAGTGAAGGAGAAGAACCTGGGTCTTCTGATAATGATAAGAGTCAAGAAACCCCAGGTGAGGTAAATACCTGTTATGTATTTTTTGATGTAGTAGAGAAGGAGGATAGTAGGTTTGTGTTGGTGGGTTCTGTGAAAAATGCTGAAGGGGCTGAGTCTAGTAGGAGGAGAAAGAAAAAAAAGGAGGTTCTTGCTATTTGTGGTAGAGGAGAAGAAGGTGGCTTAAAGTCAGTGGGAAGCGGATCAGGAGAGGTTGCTGAGGGACTTGTTCAAATGAGTAGGCAACAAAAAAAACGTGGTTCTTCTGCGGAGGAGAAGAAGGTGGCTTAAAGTCAGTGGGAAGCGGATCAGGAGAGGTTGCTGAGGGACTTGTTCAAATGAGTAGGCAACAAAAAAAACGTGGTTCTTCTGCGGAGGAGACTTTAGCAGATATTCTAAAGAAAGTGGGGGGCAGTTATGACCCAAAGAAGCGGAAGGCATCTTCACAAAAGACCCCAGTTGCTTCTAAATCCTCAAAGAAAAGCAAAGTAACATCTCCCAAGACTGCTGCTACTTTTGTACCTAAAGGAAGAACCACAAGGAGCAAAGTAAGGCAAAGTGAGGCAGAACTACAGGAAGCATTAGAGAAGAGTAGGAAAAAGAAGAAGGAAAAGGGAAAAGAAAATGTAGTGGAAAGTTCTAAGGCTGCTGAAGAAGGGGCGGAGGAGGAGATGGAACTGGTCCATCAAGAGAGAGGTACAACTGTGGAGGTTCCCAATGAAAAACCAAAAAGAACCAAGACTCCTGCAAAGAAGTCTTCAAAATTTGTACTACTGAACCTTCTTTAGCTATAAGAACTAGGTCTGCAGTAAAGGGAAAACAAGTGAAAATTACTGAAGAAGAAGATGAAGAGTGGAGTGGAGAAGAAGAAAAGGAGAAGTCTGAACAAGAGCAAGATCATTTTGTTATTTTTAGCAGGATGAAGATATTGAAGGGAAGGCTGTTGAAAGACCTGGAGAAGCCAGGCATGCTTAGGTTGTTGGATGTTTTAGCTGCACAGGGTTGGAAGGACATGGTCCTTCAGATGGATGGAAGACTAGCTAGAAGAGAGCTAATTGAATTCATGGCAAATGGCTCTGTGAAAAATATGCTAGTGACCAGTGTGGTGAAAGGTGTGAAGGTGAAGTTTGATGCACCTGAATTGGGCAGGATTCTAGACATTCCAAGTGAGGGCTATGATGATTACACCAGGAAATGTGGCCTTGTCTAGATGGTCTGCCCACAACACTCCAAATCACCAGGAATTCTGTGATACAAAGGATGCTGAAGAGGTGCCTGAAGCAAGATTTGTTCAAAAGAGTGAAATGAATCCAGAACATAAAGTGATCTTTGAGTTTATGAACAGGTGCCTGCTGCCTAGATAGGAAAGGAGGCACACTGCAAATTACATGGACCTGGTTCTCGTGGAGTGTCTTGTGAGGGGTAAGCAGATTAATTGGCCTGCTTTCATAGTAAAACAGCTGGACAGAGTCATCAATGGTTCAAAGGCTCATGCTACTCCTTATGGATTCATTCTAACAACTATACTGGACAGGCTAAACATTCCTTTGAAGAAATGTTAAATGGCCTCCAGTAAGGAGCACTTTGGAATCAAGACTCTCCAGGCCTGTGACTATCTGCTAAGTGTAGC
The DNA here is from genome assembly GCA_026770625.1 of Nicotiana glauca. NCBI lineage: Eukaryota > Viridiplantae > Streptophyta > Magnoliopsida > Solanales > Solanaceae > Nicotiana > Nicotiana glauca. Next base: position 11,166 of record MU682361.1, read on the forward strand.
CCCTATTGAACCTGGTTCATCAGTGAAGACTTTAGTGAATAGCAAGGTTAGGGCTTTGGTTCAAGAATGTGGGACCAAAGATGCTGAGATTGCTAGGCTTTAGGCTCGTGTGGCTGAGTTGGAAGAAGAAAGGAATGGGCTGAAAACAGAACTAGCAAAAGAGAAAGAAAAGAGTGAAGGGATGCTACAAACAATGCTCAACCTACTCCAATCCCAACCCTCTAGTTCTTCAAAGCCTTAGCCCTCTTTGTCCTAGTTCTGAACCAGTTCCAGTGACCCAGATTAGGGATTTTTCTTGTTTTTGCTCATGGTTGGTTGTTTTTGTTCTTTATTTTTGTGGACTATCTTGTAGAAGCACTGCCTTATCAATAACAATTTGCATTTCTCTTGTTTTATGATGATTCTGCTCTTAATAGTTATATTTGTCGAGTTGATTTTTGATTAACTAAAGCATGTTTTCACTTGCAGTTGCCCAAGTGGACATGAGTAATGATTAATATTCTGGGATTCACATGTTTATGCAACTTTTTGATGATGCCAAAAGGGGGAAGATATTGTGTATTGTGTTGTGTATTGTGCTTAAAAACTATTTTTCTGAACAGTGATGTTTATAACCTAATAAAATCTCGCCCTTAATGATAATTTAAAATTTTTAAGTGATGATATTTTAGCTGAGTTCCACAGGTTATCTGAACAGTAAAAGCACAGAGTTGGTCATCATCAAAAAGGGGGAATTTGTTGGCCCAAGATCAGTTGAAGTTTTGAAGAATGACAAATGAACTCAGTAAAAGACCAGGTCCATCTTAGGAGACACAGTTGTTATGGCCCATGCACATGAGATGCACGTGAAGAAGATAAGTCCTTGAGGATCAAGCAGCAATATCTTCTGAATTGATCGAAAAGATTGCATATGGGATAAGGAGAAGGTGTCTCCTTATAAGAAGAGAACACATCCGGATAAGGGTTGGAGTTTGGATTGGTCTAGGACTCAAACTCTATGAAGGATCTTAAATTGAGTTACAATCCAACTCTAATTACTAATCTAATAAAAAAACTGAGTTGTTCTCTTTTACAGGTATGCACATACGCTGAAGTTAAGAAAAATTAAGAGCAAAAGAGCAAGGCTATTTTGTAAGCAATTTATGTAAGATTGAGTGTGCACGCCAGCAGCTACATGAACAAGATAGAAGAACCAGTTCCATTGTGTTTATTCTTATTCTAGTTCAATTGTAATAGATGATTTAAAACTTGTACCTTTCCAGATTTCATAGAAGCAATTGTATTAGGTACTTTGAGTATTCAAGTTAGAGTTAACTTGAAAGTATCGCAACAGTTGAGGTTGTGTGCCACACTGCGATTAGAGTTAATCCTTAGGTTTACAAGAGTTTTGTAAATGCTGCTTTTGGCTCATTGAGTTTAGTGGATGTTTGGGAAAATCCTACTGAGTAGTAGGTCGTGGTTTTTTCACCTTTTGAGCTAGGTGTTTTCCACGTAAAAATCCTTGTGTTCTTTTATTTTCTGTATTTTAATTCAGCAAACAGTAGTAGTTAGAACACCTAGAAGAACCAGGTTCTTCTAGATCAAAAATTGAGTACTACACAAATCAACCCCCCCCCCCCCTTTGTGTGGTATTGATATTTGGAACATTACTTACATTGTACTTCCAAGGAATCTCAAGAAGGCTCCACGTAACAGTTGGTATCAAAACCTAGGCAAGGCATCTGACGAGGGAACACATTGTCATTACCACCATTTTCAACCATGGTGAATCATGGGGATCATATTGCGGCTCTTGAAGAGATGGTTAACGTATTAGAACCTATCATGAATATGGTGCATGATATGAGAACCAACATAGTGCAAAGGTTAGATGACCTGGACCGCAGGATGCGGCAGGCCGAAGGTGATATTGCCTATATCAGTCACGACTCTGAAGGAGACCGGCAAATGGCAGAAATAGAGGCAGCTGGAATTTTCAGTAAATTTGAGGGCCTCCAACATGAGCAGACCGAGGATTTAGCCTATAGTTCACAAGAGGCAGACAGGGTGACTTCCATGCAGCAAACTATAGACAACTTGACAAGCCAGTTTAATAGTGTCAAAGCTGCACTACAAGGACAACTTCGAGGAGGCGGAAACCAGATCGGGGGTGTTGTGAACCTCGCTCCTATGCCACAAAATCTAAATATTCCTGAGCCAAAACCATACAATGGGGATTGGAATGCCAAGGAAGTGGAGAACTTCATCTTTGACATCGAATAATACTTTGATGTCGTGGGGGAGTTAGAAGAAGAAAAAAAGGTAGTAACTGCTCCCACTTATCTTCAGGGTGATGCTAAACTGTGGTGGCGAGTGAAATACGAAGCCATCAGGGCTGGTGAAGATACTCTTGAGACATAGGAAGACCTGGAGGCAGCTATACGCCTATAGTTCTTCCTAAAAAACATTGAGTACAATGCACGGAGAAAGCTACGGGAGCTCCGCTAGACCGAGTCAGTACGAGATTACGTGTAGGAATTCTTCGCGCTCATGCTCGACATACGGGATATGGGAGACAAAGACAAACTCTTCACATTCCCGGAAGTTTCAAAACCTTATGCCCTTATGAAGCTGCAAAGACAAAGGGTAGACATTTTACCCAAGGCGATCCAAGCAGCGGAATGCCTTGGGGACTATCAAGTGGAAGCTCGGAAAGATAGGACTCAACCGCCTGTCTGAAGAGGAAACAAAGGAGGCCAGCCTAGCAATGGTTGCCTTAGCAGAAGTGGAGGAGATCGGAGTGCAACCAAATCTAAGACTTCTTCCTCAGGTAGCAATAGTGATGCATCTGACAACAACGATCGGGGGAGGAAGCCCCCTTTAGGATGCCTTCATTACGGCGGGCCACATTAGAACAATGAATGCCCACAAGTACAAATGAATGCCCATCAAAATTTTAATGATGGGACGGATGACGACGCAGATGATGTTGACTAGAACATAGGTGCCTTCAACGTACTTGTTTGTTCTATTTCTGAGGCCATAGCGGCAACTTATGCCGACATCCGTAAAAATAAGGGCACCTACCCAACCACCAAGAAAGGGAAAAAGAGGGCGGATGAGGGGACTCCTTTTAACCAAGAGAAGACCTTGATGTTCGTTGAAATGAAAGTTTATGGCAAGCCTATTCAGGCGATGATAGACACAACACTACTCACAACTACTTAGCCTTAACTCAGGTAGATCGCCTTGGTCTAGTCATGGGGAAGTGCAGAGATTGTGTCAAAGCTATCAACTCACCGCCTCAGCCAGTGGGTAAAATAGCCAAAGGAGTGCTAGTGAAGCTTGGTCCTTATGAAGGAAAATTCAAGTTTCGTGTGGTGATCATAGATGAATTAGAGCTGATAGTTGGATTGGAATTCCTGAGACAAACCAACACCATTCCTATACCTTATGCAGATATGCTACTGATGATGGGAAACAATAGGACCAAGCCCTGTATTATCCCATGCACAACCATAAAGATAGCCGTGAAGAACATCTCGGCCTTATAGTTGAAGAAGGGAGTTAAAAGACATGAACCTACGTTCCTGGATACCCTCTGTATTGAAGATATTGAACACTCTTTGGGTCTTATTCCTGCACGCGTGAAGGAGCTACTAAAGGTGTTTGAAGACATCATGCCACAGGACATGCCAAAGCAACTCTCACCCAGGCACACTGTGGACCATGAGATTGAGTTGGTGCCAGGTGCGAAGCCACTTGCCTGGCCACCTTATAGAATGTCACAACACGAGCTCGTTGAGCTTCGGAGACAGTTGACAGAAATGCTGGACACGAGGATCATTGTGCCCTATAGTCCCCTTATGGGTCTCCTGTGTTGTTCCAAAAGAAACAGGATGGCATTCTATGACTCCGTGTGGATTATTGGGCCCTAAATAAAATGACTATGAAGAACAAGTACTTTATACCGCTAGTGGTAGATTTGTTTGACAGACTGGGTGGTGCTACAATGTTCACCAAAATAGACCTGAAGACAAGTTACTGGCAAGTTCGGATTGCTGATGAGACGAACACAAGATGACCTGTGTGACAAGATATAGGTCGTACAACTTCCTGGTCGTGACATCTGGCTTGACTTATTCTCTAGACATATTTTGCACCCTTATAAACTAAGTCTTTCGAGAGTACATTGACTAATTCATAGTGGTCTACTTGGACGACATTATGGCATATAACAAAACATTAGAGGAACACCTGGAGAACCTATGGAAGGTCCTAGACCGAATGCGGGATCATGAATTATATTTGAAGCTATCCAAGTTCTCCTTCGCCCAGAAATAGATTGACTTCCTCGGACATGTCATCGAGGAAGGGCGAATCAACATGGACCAACCAAAGATTTAGGCTATCATAGATAAGTCGCCGCCTAAGGATATCCATGCTTTGAGGGTGTTCCTTGGCCTGTGCAACTTCTATCGGCGATTTGTAAAAAATTACTCTCTTATTGTAATACCGTTGACAGAACTCTTAAAGAAGTCATGCCTTGGGATTGGGATCTTGTCACGCCCCAAAATCCGAGGAGCGCGACCGGCGCTCAACCGAGTAAACCTGACCGAGCAAGCCTGTTAGGTCTCATTCTACCCAAACTAACTCATGAATAAATAGGAGATGGAATCCATTAATCAAATTCTATAAACATATTCTTAACGATTTCCATTTCATTTTCATTAGCAACTTCATTCGCCACTCTAAAGGTGTTACAAGTTGTATACATCATTGCCAAACATCAATATTTCTATTTTAATTTCCAATACCCGACACTACCCACAACCTGTCTACGGAGCCTCTAAATACAACTAAAGAATAGTATGGAAATGCCGGCAACAAGGCTCCGGCTATACCTTACACAAATACCAAAATAGACTCCGGAAGAAAAGCGACATGAGCCACGTAAGACCCCGAGAGGAAAGGGGCTCACCAATACAGCTGACGGAAAGTGGAGGAGGTGCTACTGTCGGTGGATTGGAGTACCTGCTATATAACCACCTACAATCATAACACGAATGTAGCGCCCCCGGTAAAAGGGACGTCAGTACATTTGAATTGTACTGGTATGTATGAACAAACTTTACCCCAAGTAAAATCAAATAACACAGAAGTAACAGACATCAATAGAATCAACGATTAAATGCACGTGAAAGAAACAATCAAAGCCAAACAAGTTTCACAATCTCTCATTTTTCCCTTCAACATTATCACATCAATGATTTCACAATTTTCTCATATGTTCATTTCAATAGTGATTTCGATCACTTTCCACCCTTATTACCTCGGCCACCCTTATCACCACAACCCATACCTTATTACTTCATGTTGTGGCGCGCAACCTGATCCCATCGAACAATCACAATTCACAAACAACACAACAACAACAACAATTCACAAAGAACAACAACAACAATTCTCAGAGAACAACCACAACAATTCACAAGAATTTTCGTAGCCATCAATACCATTTCCATCATATTCAACAACTCATATGCATTTTATGTCATAACGACAATTGCCCACGACAAGCCATATATGTTATTACCACAGTTGTTCCAATTGCATCAATTACGATTTCTTTCCATTATTTATTACACAGCTCTTTCCACACAAACACATTCACACACCCACATTTGGTTTGTTTCCATTTACTTGCACCATCATATCAAAAGACTTAACCAACAACGTTCAAGGCACATTAATCACAAGAATTTACAAATAGTTCACATAAGTAAACACATACTTCCAAGTCGACATACTCAAGCTTTTACAAACTTTGCACATAACAAGATAGGCACATCAAATCACTTCTCACAATCACATATAACTTGTGGTATGGAAGTCAACTAAGGCAATCAATTCACATATTTTCATACAAGGTACACATACCGTATGCTCGTCACAATACGGGGATTCTACAAGAGTTAAAGTTAGCCATACATACCTCAAATTCGCCCCTTAATGACGCTATAAGGATCCAATACAATTAAGCAACTTCAATCTATAATATAACATTCAATAGGGCCAATATTGATAATAAATTTCATAACTTATGTCATTTAGGCATATTATCAAACACCTTGTAGGTATAGATATTTACACCTCATAACTATAGTGTTGGTTCATCCAACTATCACCATTAACCAACAATTCACCCTACCATCATTCCTAACCAATTTATAACTTCCAACAACATATATATACGACCATTCATTCATACCCAACCATCAACCTTATTAATTAACTCATTTCACAATCTCTACAACCAACACAACCTAGGTTAGGCACTTATGGCTTTCAATCATCATCCCATGAGTTCTAATGTATCTATCATACATAAATAATCACCATAGAGTAGTTGGAGATGATAGACATACCTCTTGTAGTAAGAATTTTAAGAATCCCCACTTGTGGTGTTCTTGATAAATTCAAGGATTTGAATGGAAATCTATGGATTTTCAAGATCAATCCATGTTAATATAAGTGTTTAGGAGTAGTAATCAACTCAAAATACTCCAAAAATCTTACCTTGGATCATAGAAATGAAGAGTGGGATGGATCCCTCTTGAGAGAGCAAGCCCTTGCTCCAAAAATGACTTGGGAACCCTCTATACCCAGTCTTGGGGTATTTAGAAGCCTTCCACTAGCGCGGTCGCGCACCTGGGCGCGCTAATATGCACGTCCAAAAGAAGAATACTTCGCAATATGCGCGTCCACTAGCGCGATCGCGTACCTGGGCACGCTAGTGATACATGCCCAGTAAAATGGTCATAACTTTCTGTATACACCTCCAAATGACGAACGGTTTATTGAGTTGGAAACTAGACTCATTAATCATACAAATCCATATATAAATGGAGATATGATCGTTCAAAGTGAGGTCTCGTGCGCACTCATTTACAACTTTCATCTAATATGAAATTTTCCAACTTGGCTTAGACTTAGGCCTCTCCTTAGACCCCAATTCACTTCTAATATAACTTATATGCTTATTAACATATCCAATTGATATCCATCATATCATTAATCCTTATTTGCACATGAAATAAAATATAAAAATAATTAGCCTACCTTGGCATGACGAAATCTTAAATTACTCGGAAAAAAGATTCTGGGGCCTTACAGATCCCTGGCGAGTGGAGGCCTTCAACGCATTGAAAGCGACTATGTCTAGTAACCTCATCTTGGCCCTTCCTGATTTGGACAAGCCATTCAAAGTAAAAATGAATGCCTTTGACTATGCTCTGGGCAGAGTCTTGCTACAAGAGGGCATCCAATTGCATATGAGTGCCGGAAGTAGAAGGACACAGAATGGCGCTATGCCGTCCATGATAAAAAATTATTGGTTGTTGTCCACTACCTATGCCTTTGGAGGCACTATCTGCTGGGAACCACGTTCGTGGTCAAGATGGACTACATGGCTGTTAGTCATTTCATGACCCAGGCAAAGCTGAATGGCCGACAAGCTAGGAGGCAGGAACTCCTAGCGGAATTTCACTTTAACCTGGAGTTCCGAAGTGGGAAGACCAACCAAGTTGTTGATGCACTTAGTCGAAGGGCTGGCCTAGCATCGGTGTGCCTACTCGCCACCCTAAGGGGTTCAAAGTAGCCACCGGTATAAAAGATCAGATATAGGATCTACTCACCAAGGATCCTGCTGCATAATATTTGGTCGATTTGGTAGGACATGGCAAGACGCGTTTATTCTATATGGAAGATAGGTTCCTGATGGTGAAAGGAAACCGACTTTATGGTACTAAAGGAGGAGAACTACAGAGGACTCTTTTGATGGAATGCCATGATGCTTTGTGGGTCGGCCACCCAAGTGAAGAATATACCATAGTGTTGTTGGGTCGTGCATATTATTGGACTTAAATAGCTTATGACGTTGCTCTGTATGTGAAGACTTGCCTAGTATGCCAGAAAGACAAGTAGGACCGCTTGACACAAGCGGAACTTTTGGATCCATTTCCTGTTCTAAAGAGACGTTGGGAAAGCGTGCAACTGGATTTCTTTACCAGATTGCCCAAAGTCGGAGATCCTATAACTATCTTAGTTGTGGTGGATTAGTTTTTTTTTTTATATATATATATATATATATAGTGAAAATCTCTAAGCGATACTTGTTTGCAAGGGTCCATGACCTTCGCCTATTGCAAAAGTACATTGAACTCTTTTCCATTGAGAAGCGCATTGAGAAAGTTGCATGCCATGTGGATACCCCAGCCTGGTGGAAGATTCATCTAGTCTTCCATGTTAGCCTTCTGAAACCTTTTCGGGAAGACATGAAAGATCTTTTGCAGAGCCAACTCACAATACCAGTATTTGAGGCCTCAATTCAAGTGAAAAAAGCACGCAGAAGTTATTCTCGATGATAGAGTGATTCATGCTTCAAGGAAAGATCACCAAGAGTTCCCGATGAAATGGCAGGGCAGTGATACAGAGGAGAATAATTAGGAGAGGGAACAAACCTCAAATCCTACAAGAGCCTGATCGAAGATTATCTTGCAAGTAAGGCACCGAGGACGTCGCCAACTCAGGTGGGGGAGAATGTCATGGGAAGCTTACCAGCCATGCCCCATGACCCCTTGGATGCCCCACATGGCGTCTTGGCAAGCCTTCCAACGCCTAGCGCCATGGGCAGCCCCGTGGTCTTAGCCACGCCAAGTGACAAGCACGCCTGTGCCTATTTTCCCCACTGATAGCCCTCGCTAGTGCCCAGCCGTATGAAGATGCCAACAGCATCACGCGCGCAGACTCTAATGCTAAAGACAAGGTTGCTGCCAACGGACCTGCTTTTACCTTGTAGGAAACTAAGTCCTTTCTATTATAAATATAGAGTATATTTACTTCATGTATTTCCATTATCTCTCTCTAGCTTAGTTATGTCGAGTCCTGTAACTTTGGTTTATTTTTTTAAGCATTATTAGGGGATCAAGCAAGCAAACAATTCTCTGTAATGGTGTCTCTTCCCTTCGATGTTGTTGCCTTTCTGTAATAACTTTCATTAATACAATCAAGCTTTCTTTCATTCTCATTCTTTCTTTTGTTCTCTCAATTGCTCTTTATATTAGTTTTTCCGTATTTGACAGTCTCGTCTTGAGTACGAGGGAATCCCAATTGGCGGATAGTAACAGTACAGATATCGGTTGCTTAGCCTTACGTCGTCTTTCCAAGGAATCTCCGGAAGACCCGTAACAGGTATTATGTAATTCTATCTCGATTAGGAAGATCCGTAACAGGTATTATGTAATTCTATCTCGATTAGGATCAGTGAGGATGGCACTCGATTAATTTCTTTACCATTTAGGTTCCTGAATGGTCAACTAATTACTTTACCTTTTTTATTTGTCCAATCAACTGAATGATTAAAATATCGTTATAACTTATTTGTATTTATCATGAAAGTAGTAGAAAATGACTGTTATGTTTTCAGTGTTCTTATTTGCACGTTAATTAGTTATAATATAAGTTCAGTCGTATTTGATGTTTTTTTAAATAAAGAAAAGAAACGAAAAGAACATACATATTACATCCCAAAAAGAAAGGTAAAAGAATTTATAAGTAGGAAGAGGAGCTTAAGCGAATTGGAAAAGTACAAATAATAGAAACGAGAACAAACAGAAAAGGATTTGGGTTTTGGCAATAGTCTTTTCCTAGACTTGGAATCAATTCCATACTAGTTATTAGTGTTTAACAAAAAATTCCCGCCGTTTAGAAAAGATTATCTTAGTTTAACTTGGCACAAACTTTAATAAAGAAGAGAAGACTTTTGAGTTACGTGATCTTAAATAAATAATAACATTTGTGTAGTTGTAAGACTTTTAAAATTTGTGGTCTGAAACCTGGGTGGCTATAAATACTTCCTAAGAGTATTAAGGAAATGTTGAAGATATTAATCTTTATGAAACAGACTAATAATGAAATAATACCAATCTTTTTGAATAGGGGGAGTAAAAAGGTATATTCCAATGATTTAATAAATCTGGAAATATATGTATATTACTATCAATTCCTTGGATTTTAAAAATAAATTCCTACAAAGTCACCTTCACTTCCGAAATGGCCTCTAGGCCACACTTAAGGGTAGAATGTTACAAAAAAATATATTATGCCACTTGTTTGTTGTTTTCAAATTAAAAGAAAACAACAAACATTGTTTAAGTAGTAAACGTATATAAAGAGCAACTGTATCGGCCAGAAGTAAAAACAGATCATGGACCGTACATTCACATAGTGTTAAACAGATGAGTAAATTATTATGGAACTGTTAGGAAATTAGTAGGAGCCACGCCCTAAACAAAACTCATCCTCAATGTTAGCTCAAGGAAATAAACTTGAGCTTTCCAATAGTTTTGCACAATGCCATTTTATAGCTTTCCAAGAAAATTCACAACAGACCTTCCAATATGGGATGATGTTCAGCAGGGGTTTTTAGGTTAATATTGGATGACAGTTTCTGAAGCTCCCTCTCTAATGACCCAAGCTCTTCATTCATCATCCTAAGTGTTGCCGTGGTGTCTTCAATTCCAAGGATGAGTTCCTGTCTCCGTATGCTTATTCTTTTCATGGTAAATATGTCTTCAACCTTTGCTAAACGTTTTTCAAGCCAGCATATCTCAATACCACTCAGTTTCAAGTCCCGAAGATATCGTTTAGCTTCACTAAGATATTTGATGTCCATGTTCGCCGTGGTGAACTGTCCGAGCAAGTAAACTAACTCGGCCAAAATCTCCAAGCACATTGATTGGAAAATGGGACTTGTTGCCTTGAAACTTGAAAGCGTGCTAGGGTACTGCGAGATAATCCTGTTCAGTATGGGGATATATCGTCGAGCCACATGATAACCCTCCCAATGGACTTTCTCGTCAGCATGACCAGGTCCATCATAAGGAATTTGACTTGAAATAGATGTGGGATGCATAGCTTTGGAAGAGTTCTGCTGATCTTTATTGGTAAAGTTTTGCATATTGTGGTTTCCAGAAGGACATTGCCCATGCAGAGGAAAATCTGTTCCTTGAAAGTTTTGCCACTCCTCAGAATCTACAATGACAAGTTAGTCAACAACTGATGAAACTCGAAAGAAACGGATAGATGCTTAATCGCTCGGATTGTTCCAAATTCTTGTGATTATGCCATAAAACAAACATTTGACACAACATAAAGAGGTGTACCTTGCATAATGGGCAGGAAGTGATCATTGTCCGTGTTTGATGAGACTGTGTAATCAAGAGGGAGATTCTGTGAAACTATTGGAAGGATATCCTTGATTATCTCTGCGTCCTCCAGTTCCTGTTCTTGAATCGGGTTGAAATCCCAAGAACTTAACGTGATCGCTTTAGGTACCTCTGTACCTCTGATGCTTTCTATTTCCACAGGATTTGATACCTCATTATGTTTTCTTGTGCCACAATTTGACTCTACATTGCCTTCCAGAGGAGAAATGTATACAGTGTGATCAATGTGTCTCTTCTCCCCTATTCCCGAAGGTGTCATACTATGTTCAGGAGGAGAGTAGACTATGGCCTCCGCATCTTCCATGTGTTCCTCATCTTCGTTAGGAAACACATTTGTATTTTGTGAAAATTGATTTGTTTGCATCTGGTCCTTTTCATTCGTCACACATGTAAAACTAGGAAACCACAACCGAAAATTATGGAACATCAGTCGAGCAAGAAAGGTTTTAGGTTAAGTAAATCCTGAATATTCCATACCTCTTGTGAGAATTTACTACTTCAGATGGCATCTTAAATGTCATGCTAATGCCAAGCCCGTGGTTAATAGCTTCCAGGTATTTGTTCAAGCTTATAATAAATTGACTTGTTCTGCAAGGTTTAAGCACAAAAAAGAAAGGTAAAGGTGTCTTAAAGCCATAGCATCTACACATGATGATTAAACGCAGTGACTTGGTGGCTTACTGCGTCACAAAAAGAGTAGATTCTTATAGCGGAGAACACTTATGCAGACGTTTCCTGAGTATATTTTCTTAAATGCTGTTCCAATTCCTCAAGTGAAGAAATCACACTGCAAATGCAATTTCTAGTTCATCAATAAATTGAGCTACTTACTGGGGTTTACAGTAGACCGAAAAGAGTCTCTGGGATGCAAGAGCCTCCGAAGCAACTGCAAACACTCCTTTGATATCTAAGCTGGAAGCTATTAGCGCTTCAACTGAGCTCTTCTCACAAAGTAGATGTCTAAACCCAACATGTAAATCTCGATTCTCTTCCCTTCAGGCAAATGAAACTAACTTAAATACACATGGCAGTATACAGACGCTAATATAGGAAATGCAGCACAACTGAGAGACCTGGAACAAATATACCTTAAGAAGACGACTAAATCTCCAGAAACCAATTTTTTGCTATTAACAAATGCACTCCAGCCATTAGTAAGTAGATGTCTCCTCGGGTGGCCTACTCAATTTTTATTCAGAGAAGACGTTAGCTTAAAAGTATAGAAGGACCAAACTTTTAACTTAACCAGTCAAATATTTGATTCTCCCAGAAAATTGTTTGTGACACAATTAGCACTTAATTACTTTGTGGACTCTGAATAACTTTTTATTCGACCATTAGTTCATTAAACGTATTTTCATATTTCATTTTTTCAAGATGTTTGGTTTATGGTACTATTTATTCTGCAAAAACCTACTATATGGTACTGTTGGGAGAAGGTGTTACCTCCAAAGACATGCTTAAAGCGCCATTCTTTGCCAGAAAGGTCTTTCACTACTAATTCCTGGATAGGTTTATCTCGAGACATATCCTGATCGAACAAGGATAACAGTCTAAAGAAATTAATGCCAAGTACTAATTAAGATTCTAGAGGAACATGAATAGAAAATTCTTCAAATTAAAAACTATTAGACAAGAAACACCACCAGAAGTGGAAAGCATGTCACAGCATCCTTTTGAGGAATAGACAAACCCCAATTACTTTTTGTATCCGAGGCAGTTAAAACCTTGCAGAATGAGTGGATTTGGGGCCTTGGAATCTCAGAATGATAAAAATCAGGATTTACTGGCTCTGTTTGCTGCAGAGTATCGCAGTGGATTGAATAGTAAGTTTCATCTAACATAAACCCTTTAAAATAACAAGCATGGTGATCTTGTTAAAATGGGATTTCTTCTTGGTAGAAAGAGAAAAGAAAAGTTGAAAATAATCTTACATCTTGTTTTGGCAACAAATTAATTTCTGCATAAACTTCTTCTGAGATGTTCTCAACCTTCAAAGTAAAACAATTATCACTAAACAAATAAGCCCATATCTTCTTCCATCTAAAACTGAACATTCAGAACATAAATCTTTACGAACCGCTTTGCTCCCTTATCAATCCATGATGCATGCTAAAGGAAACACTGTAAAAAACCCTCCAAGTTTTCTGATGTTAACTCATTTCCATATCAATAACAGATGAACATCTCCTATAAAAAATAAGGAATCAAAACTAAACTAGCTGGTACTGTGAGTCAGCCTTCTACCAAAAATATGACGGAAAATCCTCATACAAGGCTTATCTCCAAGTTGGAACTGTTGTTGTTTTTCTAGCAAACTGAGCAGACATCAGTGTTTAATACACCATCCTAAGGTCTCATCACCTGAAATTGTCAGGCGGTGGGAGGACTCCAACCTCTAGGACTATGTGCACATGATCTCAGTATATATGATAGCAGAAGTCTATTCCTCAATCATAGTCGCTGATTTGCATAATCATGATCCTCCAATATTCACAGCGAAACAGAAATACAAGATTGGAAGCTTCCCATAAATCAGCGAAACAGGAAAACATGTCTGTCTATCACGAGAAATGCACTTGGTCTATTCACATTTCTAATGGTAACGGACCAGTCAAAAAACACATGTAGAAGAAAATCTGAAGCTAGCTGAAATATTTATACTACGAGTAGTATATACTATATACAAAAGTTAAGATTTTGAGCCCATTGTGAACCAATACTCACATGTCAGACATCATTTATGTTCGAGACTGAACCAATGTAATATTATGTCCAAAAAACTTCAACTAACTATTAATATTGTCTAATTCAGATCCGTCTACTTTCTTCGCATGTTTAGGCAATGGCATATTTTTAAACAAATTTTACACTTCTTTGCAGAATATAACAGAACAAAATCCTGGGGACAATTGCTATACTAAAAATGCCAAAAAAAGCCATTACACACTTTCATTAATCAATCATGGACTTTTCTCTACATCCTGGGCAACCATAATCCAAAATGCTCAACGATGAAACAAGTCTATTAATTTTCAGGAAAAATAAACGCTGCAAATGATCAAGCGTACCAGAAAACGAACATGAACAACATTGCAAAGGATCTTTAAGTATGGATCTGAAATTGGTGTTCCTTGGTTCAGTTCCTGATTTGATGATTGCTCCAGCTACCCAAGAACAGTCAATGAAAACAGTAAAAAGAAAAACATTTTCTGAATATTGTGAACAAACGAGTGGAAAATCACAAAACCAAGATTTGTTTGTACTTGAAAAAAGACCAAGAAATTTACCTGCTTAATGTGAAGTCCAGGAAAGTAGTACACTTGTTCTCCAACTCTAGGAACATCCATGAATTGACCAGCAAAGGCCTTCCATAATTCCCTATACAGATCATCATCACCTGAGGTAAATAGAAATACAACTTTTAATTCTGAAAAGTTGAAAACATAATTAGTACTATGATTTATCTAATAGCTTAATCCTTTATATTAAATGGTCACAAACTTCAACATGGTATCACAACACGTAGCTGAGGACTGAGGTCCTATAATTAAGTAAATAAGGTGCTATCTCTAAAATTAAGCTTTTAAATGAGACACTAAATATGATCACACACTTCAACATGAATAACCAAAAAAAAAAAAGGGAAAAATAGGGAATTTTAACATTTACCTCTAGAAGTAACATGGTTTTGTTTCTTTGGATGTGAAGACCACATTTGTCAAGAAAAAAAAACTGAACTATGAAAATGGATCGTTGTAATTTCAAGCAGATAATAAAATGGCATGTCTTTATATGGTTGCATTGCTTCTGCAACTTTTTCTCCGTCAACGGGATGGAAATGTAGCAGGTAATAACATATAGTACTTGCGTGTGTGAGTGTGGTATTTCCATGGAAAAAAAAAGTGTAAACACAAAAAATTCTGAGTCAGACCGACAATTGCAGGATTAAGAACCGGCCATTTTGACGAGAACAGATTAATTATATGGATATGCATGATTTCTGAAAGTGATGGGTCCTTCCCCGCTGGAACGAGGAAATTTGATGGGTTTTTGAAAAAAGACTTGGGTTGACAAGAAAAGCACTCTAATTAGCCAAAACTGAAACTTTCAACAATCCGGAAAAAGAATTTCTTTAATAAAGTTAGGAGTCCTTTGATTTATGCGAAATTACAATGCAAAAATTAGTAATTCAGGAATTATAATACAAATATTGATTCTTTATTTTTTATGTTTAATGTGAAATATTGATTCAAATTTGCTCATGAATTATGAGTTATCTCCTTTAATACTTAATCGTTGAAGTCAACTGTATCCCTGTTACAAAACTAGGCTAATTTTGCCCTTGTGTAGTAAGGAGCTTAGCCAACGCAAGAAGGAAAATAATAGTTTTCTTGCATCATTTCTTGTTCACCATGGAGTAATGAGCTATCTGATATGTGCAAAACTCAAAAAAATTACTGTAAAGACAAAGATAATGACGAGAAAGTTACTCAAGTGATAAGTAACCTTGTATATGAGGAATGGAAAGGCTTCCCATTCCTCATATAAAAACATTAATATCACAAGCATATTGAGCAGTCATACAGTTGTGCAAGTGGGAAAAATCAGCCAAATAAAAAAATTGCTCGACAATTTTACAATAAAAAATCAAACATGGGAACTATCGATTCAATATTATTACAGGTTTACAAACATTCCTGTAAATTCCTGCAGGCCCTTCAGAATCCTATGTACAGTATTTTAGTCGCTGCAGATTTGTATGCTATAATGGCTATATTTTCCAATAACCGCGATCAAAAGAATGAATAGGCTGTGCTGACGAATATTTGTATGAATCATAGGCTACCTGCTACTTTCATCCACGGTTTCCTCTCCCCCTTTTAACTACAAGAAGCTGCATTTGCTCCCTTATACCCCTATTCTTCACTGGGTTTTTCAAGTGGTCATGTCACTTGTGTGTGTCTCAGAAGACGATGCTGCTCTGATGTTCAAGAACAGCCTTAGTGGGTGCTCGACTTTTCAAAATCATTTCTTCATACTCATCATCGGGGTCTGAAAGAGCTGTAATGGCTCCCCCTGCTCCTACTGAAGCTTCTCCTTCGTGTATGACAACAGTCCTTATCACAATGTTGAGATCAAATGCTTGGTTATAAGAGAAAAATCCAATGCAGCCCGAGTAGATGCCCCTAGAACAATTCTCAAGATGATCAAGAAGTTCCATCGATCTCAACTTTGGTGCACCTGTCATTGACCCACCAGGAAATGCAGCTCTAACACAATCAATTGCACTTACGTCTGATCGCTTTTTCCCCCGAATCGTACTGACCATGGTGTGAACTGTTGCATAGGATTCAATTTCCATGAGATGTGGGACATGAACAGAGCCAGGCTCACACACACGCCCGAGGTCATTCCTCAACAGGTCAACAATCATCAAATTTTCCGCCTGATCCTTTTCACTGTGACAAAGCATACAGAACTTGGTCAGGATTAGTAAGCATGAGTTCTGTTCCAAGACAGCTTATGACACAATCATACAGCCACCAGATGGTTCATAAATACTATTTCAAAACTGAATATAAAACAACTTAAGCAGACAAAGTAAAGGTGGCTGACGGGATGACCCAACCAGTATTAAAGGCTAAAAAGCATGTATATAAGTGCCAGAGTTGAGAAGAACTAACAACAGCATAAAAGACTAGAACGTCTGGGAGAAATGAAGTTTTGACATGACAGGAAAACATACTATATAAGATAAAAGGTAACACAAGTCGATAGTCAGAAAGCTTCTTGAGGAAAATAAGTGTCAGCGCGAATTTGAGTTTAGATGCTACTATTATGACCCTTCGATTTCTGTACCTGTATTCCAATTGCAGTTTCAGAAATTCATCTTCTTTAGGGGTAGAACCACGAGCTGTAGTCCCTTTTATGGGTTTTGCTTCCAGAATTGCATTCCTATCCAATCGTAGGAACCTTTCAGGAGAAGAACAACATATGCTTAGGTCTTCCCTTGAAAAATTAAGCCAGGCAGCATATGGTGCGGGATTTCTTTCTCTGAGATTAAGATAAAGTCCCAGAGAATCTATTTCCCCCAATTTCATTCTCATCTGGGTTGTAAGGCACAACTCATAACTTTCTCCTTCTTTTATGAAATCTTGACAACTCTTAACGTCTTTGATGTACTCCTCCCTTGATTTCTCAGCAGAAAAGCCTGATTTTGGTTGGACCACTGCCGATCCTTGAGATGCCTGTGATTGCAACCTTTTGGTCATAGAAGCTCTCAAGTCGGATAGCCTCTTCTCCACATCGTCCAAGTAAGAAGTACTAGTTGTGCTCACATTGTGTAGTGACAAAGTATATATGTCGTCACACTGATGATCGATGACAATAATATTATCCGTAAAGAATAAACAAGCATCTGGTGCCTTCGATCTATGACGATTAGATGCCATGCCACATTCAACTTTGAGATCATACCTGTCTCGAGAAAACCACAAGAAGATCAAGTCATGAGAAAAAATTCTTCCTCCAAACGCACATGCAAAAATGAACTAAGTTTAACAACCCAACCACCTAGAGATCAACTATATTTGAGTCCTACCCAGCATAGAACCACCACAGATGATAAGAATGTGAAGCTTTCTGCTATGCTTGACTTAATTTGTCATAAAACTTAACTGTCACACCTCCTTTTTCACTACACCACCCCGGAGGATAGTGTATAATAGGGAGTTATTTCCAACTTGAAGTGACAATCGAAACGGGATTTATTATTAGAAGATTCAGAGTCGCCATTTGGGAGATTTATGGTGTCCCAAGTCACCGGTTGAATTCCGAATCGAGGAAAATAATGACTCTGTTTAACGGTCCGCGAACCAGAAATCCGGGTAAGGAATTCTGTTAACCCGGGAGAAGGTGTTAGGCATTTCCGGGTTCTGTGGTTCTAGCACGGTCGCTCAACTGTCATATTTGGGTTCAAGGTGGTGGGCCCCTTAGAAAATAAAGAAAGCATTACTTATTTACTTAAGAGAAAAAAAAATGACAAAATGGGTAAGGGATCACGTGAATTGAATTTCAAAGTTAGGCAAAAATCTACTTTCCCTATTTACGTTTCTCTCTCTCTTTTTCTTTTGTTTTGCTCCCTTTATTCTTTCTTTTCTTTTTTAAGGATATAGTTACACAAATTACTAATAATCTAGGACAATAGGTGACACTAATAAGAAAAATAAAAAATTCTATTTAGTATTCACTTATGACCAACAACTTAAAAATCACACTAAACTAAGTAAAACTAATATTTTTGTAATTTTCATTTTGTGATAAAATAAAGTAAAAAGGGTCAAAACTAGTTGAAATAACTATGTTAGACCTAAACAAAATTTTTAAATATAACAATGTGTAAAATCTTGGGGAGGGTCAAAAATTACATGACTACATTAACAATGACAGAAAACGACAGAAAACCAGACATAGCCATATCTACATGACCAGATGACGTTTCTCATGCACCCGTCCAATTTATGCAACTTCTTTTACCCCCTACATGCAGCAGTGAATGATTCAAGCAAAAAAAAAAAAAAAGAGAACTTCCAAACATACAAAGTAAATCCTTGAAACATTCAGAAGTACTTAACAGAATAGAGTAGGAGGAGGATTCAGATTATTTGACATAAAATCACGACATACCCGATATAACCAATGTAGCCACCATAGAAATCAAATGGTAATCCTTCATAATCCTTCTCATCGAAACAAAATGATAGGAGCTCCTGGTGCAAAGATATAGGACCTAATTAGAAAACTCATGCGTGAAATAATACTCAAAAATATTCTTCCAAACAAAATTCATCAATCTAGATAATTCTTGGAAAGAACTCGACATCCTTAATGAAAGAGAGGGGGGGAGCCTCTCCTGAACACAAAACAAAAAGGAGCTCGAAATTATACTTAAATAAAAATGAACCATAAGTATGAACACAAAGAAAACAGCCATTGGTTACAAAAAATAAAATAGGACATCAGATGAACAGATTTTTTAAGAAGCCGAAGATATTGGAAAACATGTTATTTTATTGCCCCCAGTCAACTTGTTAATGATATCCCATGATAGCATTTCATCTGCTTGTCCTACCCCAATTTACTAAGGACTGTGACATTGACTGAGGTGGTGATTTTCAGCTTCAGTGACATATTGAAAGAAATCGTCAGAAACTACCTTATTTATATAATCAAAAAATCCATCTTCCAAAAATGTAGTTTTAACATGACCATAAGCATCTTCAACTGATAGATCACCTCCTTTACACATTATGTCACTGAAAATATAAAGCAACATGTTACTGAAAAATGATGTAGCATTCAAGCAGAGATCAATTGAGAAATGGAAAGATCTAAAGTAAGGCACTCAGGAAATATTTGAAGAGATTTTCACCTGCGATTTGACAATCTAAACGTAAGTTGCTTCCAGAGCGAACCTCCTTTTCCCCCCATAAAGGAAAATCTAGCCCTTCCCTGAATAAACTGAATCATGGTTAGAGTGAGGGGGGGAGGAAGAGGAAGGAAGAGAAAAAGAACCATTCAACAGATGAAAATGAGAATTCACAAGAATCTTGAAAATTTTTTTTAACCTACCCTCTACATTTCATTTGATAAACCACTCAATAAAAACAAACCTAAGAAACTATTGAATCTGATTTTCTTGCTTTTAAAATTTAACCTAACACGAAAGTGGCAATAGAATTTTTTTTTTGGGGTGTGGGGGGGCTTGAGAGAGCAATAAAGAAGAAACTTTAACGATACGAACAAAAGATATGACAGATGCAATGCAATTTGAAACATGCTCCAAAATCCAGTGACAACCAAAAAAAGAATCATGTAAGGTGCTGAAACTACAACAAGCAGGAGAAGAAAGGACCTTTTCTATTGAAGAACTATCCAGCCAGAAACTGTTTTTAGCCTTTTGATCTCCAAATAGTTCACAGAAAATATTTTCCGCTCCACCAACTTGGCTGACAAAGCAATCTAGTTTTTTCCATGTCATCTTCAAAAATTTTACACTGTACTTCGGATGAGATAGATTTAAGATTTCATCCCTTTTGACAGTTCTCCGCTCAACCGATTTATTCACCAGATGCCCATTTCTTGCAGCACCTTGGGACAGCGGGCTTACAATAGGAACCTGCATGCATGCTAAGTAAAATTTACCGCTCAGAGTAAATGTGGGAACACTCTACTGAAACAGAGCAGGAAAAACTGAAAGCACTTAGCTGCTGGTTTTAGGAATTACATGCTTGGTAAAATAGCATATGAGATGCATACAAGACAACCAATAAAAATTAATTACTTGTAAGTACATTTAATGAACCCGAGAAATGATACGAGATTCAGACACCTTTTTGACACAACCATTTGTAAAGTTATATAATAAACAAAGGGAAAATTTCACATAAGAACAACTGGGCTCCCTACTTTTCAATTTTACAGCCCATATTTCATTTTACAGCCCATATTTCAATTTACAACCAACTAGCCCAAAATAATAGGCTATACTCAACATTCAACTCCAATAGGTTCTCGAAATTACTATTTAATTTTTAAAAAGAGATTGCTCAAGCTTTTAAGTTAATTTTCGAAACAGTAACTGTGATTCAAATATTAGTTCAACAAACCAAATCCATTTGGGTGGTAAAAAATAGATCTTTAACAAGCTTAAATATGTGGTTTATATTCCGAATTTGATTTTGTGAGAAATTTGGAGTGGGTGTTATTTAGACTTGTTAGAAACAGTATAAAGAGGTTGTATATAAAATTTGAAGTCATTTAATAGAGATTTGAACTGGTTTTGAATAAGAATTGTATAAGAAAATCATGTAAGAAGTTGTCTACAGACGCTTGTATAAAGGTATATAAAAGTGTATAATAACGTATAAGATGTGTTTATACACTCATATATACTATTATATAAGATTATACATAATTATACAAAAAACTTACTTCGTTTTCTTCCTTGCATCTTTTCTGGAATTTAACTCAAATGTACTTCAAATCACTTCAAATCAAACTTTGAACTCCTTTTGATATTTTCAATCAATTGGAACAACACCCAATCCAAACAACTAACACACTCAAAAAATCCTATTTTTGAAAGCAAAGCTTTGAATGACCTTCAATGGTGGATTTCTACTCTTTAATTTTCTTACATTACAACCAGGTAACACAGGAGAGAAGCAGAAAATACTAGACCCCTAGCATGTAGAAGACGTCAGAAGAAGAGAGATTGAAAGCAATGGTTGTGAGAACATAGATTTAACTCCATAGCTTTTAGAAGCAATGGTTGTAAGAACAAAGATTTTGAATTTGCTAGTGCTTTCAAAATATGTACAATATGGGCTAGGTCGGGTAAAACTTATTGTGCAGTTACTAGCATGTGTATTTTCTTGTAATTCTTTCATAAACAAATAATCCAATCCCATGGAAAGGACTAAAAGAGTATATAGGAGACTAAATAAGTAGCTCCATCGAACTATCTCTATTTTATTGTGCAGTTACCAGCATAATGAACCCTTCTCTCATTGATGGAGGCTGACGTTAACCTTAGCCAATAGTCCTCTGTGATTTTCCGGAAATTTTTGAAAAGCTGTCTTCCATGATATGTTGCAACACTCTCCGGGTGGAACTGATAGCAAAGGCAAAATCCATGTTACGTACTAGCAAAAGAGGAGCAGATTCTCAAGCAAAGTGAATGACCAAACTCACCTGCAATCCATAGTGAGGCCTACTAGAATGCATGACACCCATAAGGACTTTTCCACCCTGCACATCCTTTGATTCACTTGATAACTCCGACATCCCATGAAAAATATCTTCTGCTTCTTTGGATGCATGAAAGAATGAATCGGATTGTCCAACACCATGAAAAGGGAGTGTTTCAGTGGTAGAGGTCCAAGCTATGGGAATGAGCTCCTTTGGCAGTGATTCTGGGTCTATTACAAGGGAATGGTACCGAACCACCTGAAATGTGTCAAGAAAGTTCAACCAAGATAAAGTTTCTTCTATGATTGCCATCTTCTCTTTGTTATCTAAACCACAGAAAAATTTAAATTTTTCTATATTTAAAGATCGATGTAAAGCTTCAGTAGCACAAAAGTGATCAGTCTGTCTCTTAAAGCGATGAAGCAATGTGAAGTGAGAGTTCTTGCTTCAAAGGAACACACAAAGTCAGCATCCAAGTTAGAACCAATCGCTTCTTTTAATTTAGACTATAAAAGGTAAAACTCCAAAAGAGAGAAAATATTGTCTTGTGCAATTTTAGTACTAGGATTCCTGCTGATGTATCTTATTTAGAAGTGATCAGTCTGTCTCTTAAAGCAATGAAGCAATGCGAAGCTAAGTTGCTCGGACACGGGTGCGGGTGTCCGACACGGGTGCGGATCTAGAGGTCGGATCCTTCGAGTTGTAAATGCTAAGATTCGGGGATACAGATCCTGGGGACCCGGCTAAAATTAATTCAAAAAAAAATAAAATTATAAAAATATCTCTAAATTTGTAAGAAATTTAGTGGAATACTTACATATAGCTTGTAAAGTGTGAATTTCTTTTTTATTCTCAAGTTGTAAATAAGTAAAGGATTGATATCGTAGATAAGGTATGTTATTTTCTTCAAATTTATCCTAGTTTTGATTCTGATTTCGGGAATCAAATTATATCTTGGATCGAATTTTTCTATCCGTTGTGGTCAAAGTACCCAAAAGTGTTTGACCAAATCCGGTACGGATCCCATACCCACACCCATACTAGTGTCGTATCGACACGGGTGCGGCACCTAAACTGAAGTGTCGGAGCAACTTAGATGCGAAGTGAGAGTTCTTGCTTCAAAGGAACACACAAAGCCATCCATCCAAGTTAGAACCAATCGCTTCTTTGAATTTAGACTTTAAAAGGTTAAAACTCCAAAAGAGATAAAATATTGTCTTTTGCAATTTTAGTACTAGGATTCCTGCTGATGTATGTTTTAGTTTTCTCTTAATCTTTTTTTTTTTCCTTCTACAATTTGCAACAACTCTTCTTATACTTCTTTTGACTTGCTTCTTTCTTAATGATTTGTCTTCAAGATAATTTGTTCTTCTTCCGTCTGCGTCTTTTACTTCTACTACTTCTGTTTTAGCCTTTCTTCTGGTCTATCCTACCCTTTCTTGATGTCAATGATAATTTTTTCTCCTTTTCTTGTTTGTTCTCTAATTATTCTCCGATTCTTTAATTATAGGCTAAATACAGGACAATAAAATGTTTCTATTTAAAATTACAGCTAATTTCAATATTGTTATAAAGCAGTTAACCAATTGATTGAAATTGAAGATCAGAGTAGTGATTGACGTTATCTTGTTGTGAGCTTGTTGACCTTAAATGATATTTAATTTGAGTTGTTGATTAATATTGTTTATGTTATATTGGATATCGGAATTAGAAATGTACTTGCTAATAATACATACTATAAGCCTAACACTTCTACTTCGAAGACATTTAAAGCAAAGAGTTTATATTTTATGATTATTAGGACAAGAATAATATGCTTTATACACCTCCATCCCCTTCTACAAATTAGGGGTGGCAAAACTGACCCAAACCCATTTGACCCGCCCAAGTTTTAATGGGTTTGGGCTACAACGATTTTGAAGATGGGCTGGTTTGGGCTAAAGCCCAAATTAACCCAACTTTATGGGTACACAGTGATTATCATCAGATCAATTTGGAATGGATATTTTAGGGTGTGAGAAGGAAGCTCTAGCACTCTTTATGAAAATTGATAGCAGAAGAAAACAGAGCAAAACAGGAGGCATTCATGAGGTAAAGGGGCTGGTTTTTAATATGAAATTCAAGGGGAATGGGCCAAGGTGTAGAAACAGGGGGAGAGTGACAATTGAGGATCATCCATGAAAGTATAAACTATTTCATGGAATGTGAGGGGATTAAATAGGGAGGAAAAAGGGAGAAAGGTGAATAGTATGGTTCAGAAGTGGAAAGCAGATGTGTTTTGATTTCAAGAAACAAAGGTAAGGTGATATAGTAGAGATAGTGAAACAACTCTGGCCAAACAGAGGTGTTAGTTTTGGCTGCCTGGAGGCTAGTGGCACGAGAGAGGGTATAATAATAATGTGGGATAGGAGAATCTGGAAGGGAGAGGTTTTAAATATTGGGCTCATTCTTTAACTTGTCATTTTGAGGTTGAGGCTCAAGGACAGGATTTCACCTGGCACTTGACGGGGTGGTGTATGGTCCAAATACTACTAGAAGAGGAAGAAAGGGGTTATGGGAGGAAGTGGGAGCTTCTAGAGGTTTGTTTGGTGGTCCCTGGATAGTTTGTGGGGATTTCAACACAACTAGATTCATCTCAAAAGAGAAGAACAATAACAGGTTGACAAGGAGGAGGCCTAAACAGGCAGAAGAGCAGATGGAAGATGATTCCTCCATGCATTTGGTGGACAAGTTGGAAGCAAAGAAACTTGAGATGTTTTGAAGGCATGGTAATAATATTCAGAAGATCAAGATGAACTATCTTTTGCTGTTCCATTTTTGGTGTAAAGAAGAAACCTTAGTGGATACTGAAGCTATACTAGATATTTTGGAAGCTCTGTAAATTGCAAGGATAGGTTTTTTGTTTCTTTTATTTTGCTCCTGTGCATATGAATATATGATTTTGGACAGTTTTTGTGCATTGATTTATAAAACATGTTACCATTCTCAAAAAATTACCATAACTCTTTTTCAACCCTCCCCATCCCAACCAACCCCCACCACCCCACCTCTCCCCCACCCCTACCCTTATCCTAACCTATATGAAAATATTATTTAGAGTACTTTCTTTTTCATGACGTAGAAAAAGTGTTTTATTTCATTTCAACAAAATGAGTACTTTCTTTCATGTGTCAAATGATATATTTAACTAACGGCTGTTGGCAAAAATAATCATCAAACATGAACAAAAATCTAAAAATAAAGAAGAAACACATTATCACAACAGAGAAAATAACAAATAAAATTTATATCAATAAAATAAAGGACGGGTACTGAGCTAGTTTTTAGGTATCTCAATATGATTCACAACATATCATGATTTGAGTAAGAGGAGATTATTTGAGAATATATTTTTAATTTTTTTTAAAAAAATTGGATTTTGATTTGTTTAAAAGTTGAGAATATTGTAAAGATCTGGGTTAAAATTGGGCGGGTTGGGTTACAACCCATTGTTTAAGCCATCTTGACCCAAATGAACTCTGGGCAAGGTTGGGCAAGCCCATTTAATTACTCAACCCATCTTGACCCGCCCAACTTCAGTCCAAACAACCCATTTGCCAACCCTACTACAAATACACGAAGAGAATGACAAAATTATTTTCTACTCTAAAAGACAATGCCAGTAGTAATGAGCCCCAGATCAGGTAGATATTATCAGAATGATATATGAAGTGACTGAACTTCCATTTTACTCGAGTAGAAGTTTAACTTAACCCCCCAAGCTATATCCAATAATGCCAATAAAAGCATCCCCTGCTTTCTATTTTTCACTTCCATTTTTAATCTTAAGTGTCATTACAATGATTATATTTCCAAAACTAACAATCAAAGATGAGAAACTACACTCAAATTGCTGCTCTGATACTTATTCTTACATTGTGCATCCAACTACTTTAGTTGGAAACTAAGATTCATCCTTCTCCTTGTTTCTACCTTCCTTAAATGTACCATGGTCATCCACTCATGCATGTAAGGCATGTGTGTTGATCCCACATAGCTACCAGTCTGACACAGCCATGAGAATATGCAAGATGCTTTTGTGCTTCCCAGTGTATGTCTAATTGCAAACCAATAGAACAAGCCTTGACTAAAACTCTTACTCTCTCTTATATGGAGGGTGACCAATCATATGGTTGTCGTTCAAACACAGATGAACCCTGTATAATTTTCAGTTTATCACCTAAATGATGTTCTCAAGTCTGTAAAATCTAAACACACAATTGAAATTTTGAGGAAAAAGAAGTGAAGAAACCAGCTAGTACTGTTATGTGCTTACGTGTCTAATCGCAACACCAAAACATAGAAAACCTGAATAGCAAATTGATATAAAACAGACCTTGAATCCTGAATTTCTTCCTGAAGGAATTTCATGGAACAATTGACAACCATTGTGCTCAATATCACTGCACAATAAGAAAGAAAGACATTTTGAAAACGAGAAAAGTATGAGTGACCAAAAATGAACCACAGCTGCCCAGCAGAAAATATCATAAAGTCTTTACTAACATGAGAAACCACAAAATGAGGAGTAAAGATGTTAAGCTCCTGACTGTGAATTCTGAAGATCAGGAAACCTTCTCTTTGAAACCTATAAGTGTTTCCAATAAGCTATTAATAACTTGGTTTCAAATTCTAATGTTGCCGTATCAAATCACTATCTTATCAAGAAGATATAGACGCATATTTCAATGAGACAATAACTTATTGTTTCAAATGATCATTAGTTATATAATACCGAGAAAATTTTCAAAAAAACAACAAAAATAGAACACTTAAAATGCAGTTCATATACCTCAAACGACCATGGACAGGTTCAGGTGCATGCACAACTTGAGCCCCATGCGCATATCCCAAAGCCTGTTTAATCATTTGAAAATCAAGTACACTCCTTAGCTCCTACAGATAAATCTACAAAGACATTACTAGAGGCTTGTACCTACACATAAAGAGTTGAATCTATGATTTTTTTTCTGGGAACGGGAGGGTGCTTACACAAGATCTATTAACCACACTATCTGAAGAAAAGTACCCAGGGTTATCTCTAACAATGAATTAGTAAGATAGAAGATAGGTATGAACACATGATAGATTATTGATAACAAGACTGAAGAAAAATTTACCGGAAGTAAAAATAGAGCAATGTGTATGAACAGACACAAGAAGCCTAGAAACTACAGGTAGGAAAACATAAGTTGCTAGTTCAACTCAGATTTAGTTCATAATATGTTGCGGGTACTAGCTTGGTGAACTGAAGAGAATTAACATAGATATGCAAGCAAAATATATTCACAGAAATTTCAATGAGACTGCTCTGAAATGAATTTGAAAGCAAGATGTCCTACATCATTTAATCATACATAAGCAAAATGGCGCAAAAGAGTACCTTATTTTGTACACCCACCAGTCGAAGAAGTGAAGGAGTAGATAACATGTTTTTGGCAATATATTACTTTAAAATGTCTCTTTTGCAGAAAAAACACCATTATCACATGTGACATGTCAATAATAATATCTAGCTGACAACATGGTGCAATTGCCACCATAACTAATATCATGTTGTTAGGCCTTTAGCTATCAATAACCACCTTAAAGTTATAGATAACACTACTAGCCAGTTGGTGAAGAAATTTGGAATAAAAGGAAAGAAGCAGTATATTTGAAGATCAATTGAATATAGCGTAATGACATAAACATTAGGCAGAATAGATAGGCCCCCTAAACTTGCTATTTTTTTTCATTTTGACACCTAAACTAAGGGTAGTACCTATTGAACACTTGAAGTGAAGATAAATTGTGTCAACTAGACGCACACCGCTGACGTGGCACCATCAGTGTAATACACCACTTTTGAACGCGTGAGAATAATTATTTTTTTTTTCAATGTCTTTTCTGCAATCTCATCCATAATCTGCCGCCACCATCTCCACCACTATAGCTGCTGCTTCACCGCCACCACCACCGTGTAAACCACCACAAACAAACAACCCTTCCCCCAAAATTCCACCGCCGCCGCGCCTCCACCACTGCACAACCCACCAGCTCTTGTCCCTCCTTAAATCCAGCCACCTCAGATCCAGACAGAAAAGGCATCACGCTGCTGAACACTCACTCTCCAGGACCTTACCAAATCTCTCTCTATGTTTTAAAATTTTAAGATATAAGTCATGAAACTTTTAATAGAACTCCGTGTAACTATTGAAAGCTGCTTCTGAGACAATGCTCATTTTGGCCATCTGATTTTTTTCTTTCTTTTTTCCTTTTTCTGGTTTTCACCTCTTCAATTCTCATCCTATTTTCCATTTCTTAAAGTGTTAACAGAAAATAATTGAATTCCACCTACTCAAATTTAAGATCAATAACCTATGCGTGAATCTACACTAGAGTAATGAAACGCAACCCTACATCGTTCAATAGAAGGGGTTGGTGGGTTGATTAGGTTGATCTGTTGTGTTAAGAATTTCGATTGGAGCCGCATTGGTCGGGAATCCACCCTGGCACCTCTCTATTACTGATGGTGCTTCGTGGCTCATGCTCATACTGAAGGGACCGAACACCACCACCATCTCTTTCTCAAATTCGGCCACCGTCCTCCACCAACTTCTCTTCCTTTCAGCCACCTCTTTTTTTTTTCTTTTTTGCCTTTTTTCTTTTGCAGATATAGACTTTATTTTCACATGTGTCTCTCTCTTTTTGGTTTACATGTGTTTTTCTTATTGGTGTTGTTTGCCACATTATAGCGAGTAGTTCTCATGCACCTAAGTTATTTTGGAACTGTCAAATATGTGTCTAATTGACACAATTTGTCTTCACTTCAAATGTTCAATAGGTAATACCTTTAGTTCAGGCGTCAAAACAAGAGAAAAAATGGCAAGTTTAGGGGACCACCTACGTGTTCTGTATAAAAAATATTATGCAACCATAGCCAATCCTTGTATTGTAAAATACTTTCTATATTCCGTACATAGTGTTTCTTTCTCCACGTAGGAACCATAGGCAATCCTTGTATTTTGTAAGATACTTTCTATTTTCCGTACAAATTGTTGCTTTCTCCACGTAACACATAAGGTGATAAGATTTCCGAAATACCATCTCCCATAAATTTATTTCCTGACAACAACTAATTATCAAGTACTTAAAATTTTCTATCTCATACAGAAGAACAGGAATTCAGCACTAAAATCGACTAGAATCACATTTTGGTAAAGGTTTGACAAGTAGCAAAGGAGAGATCAGATCAGCAAGACAGGCTACGCAAGGTTGCAGGTACAAACTTGCTCAAACAGATCCCATGTAAAATTATATGCTAAAGAATGAATTAATATTACATTACAGACAGATATAAATGGATACATTACCTGGTGACCAAGGCAGACGCCTAGTATAGGGATATCAATGCATTCAAGGAGGAGCCGCAGGCAAATTCCTGAAACATAGGTGTGAGGCGTGAAAGGCTACTCCAAAAAACCATAACAAGCAAGTAAATTTGGAGTTAAACGACAATTAGATATTCAACACCCTCCTGTATGGTAGAATACCAACACATTGAAAGCTTTCCAAGTTAATAGCATCAACCTCTAACACTGAGCAAAACTACGCACACCCTTGTATGTTATCCTCGTCTAGGACAGATAAAGGAGCCGTGTTGGGAAGTCATAATTTAGAATGAATTAAAAAAAAAACAGTAGAACACACTTAAAATCAGGATTGCTAAGGCAAGGGTGAATTACCAATGTGTTGATTCGAACAAGTTAATGCATTTTAGTACACGTTAATAAGAAGATCTATGTTGTCTTAGACAAGGAAAGAAGAAAGTAGATTACATAAATTTCATAAGTCCAAGTCAAACCTATATCTGCTGGACATGTTGGAGAACCAGGACCAGGTGATATCACAATATTGTCAAATGCCCTTTCTTCATACAAGTGGTAATAAATTTCTTTCCACGTCCACTCATCATTCCGAATCACCACCGGAGGCACTGCCACAGTATCAAAATAAAATTTAAAAGATGTGATACATCACAGACTCATGTCTATCTAGTAAAATTAAGAAAAAGACTGGGAAACTGCCTATTCAAAGATGACTTTGTCCTAGATGATTAATACAAATGACTGCCCAATCAAAATTGCCAAAAATACAATAGAAGATGAAGGTATCTAACACTTAGAATGTACTTTGTCCTAATAACTGCACATTGGCAACGGGCATCAATTTATCAAATTTGTTACAATCTAGAAGCATCCACATATCAGGAAAACAGATCAGAAAAAAGAGACTTAAATCTTAATTTGAGAATACAAAAAGTTGTTTTTTACTTCTGTTATTTTTCACAAGAGAATCGAAATAACTGACTAGAATAAAAACAGGACACCTACAGATAATTTGACATTGGACCCGTGTTTTCAAAGGCTCATTTAAGGCGTGCTTAAGCCCTGAAACTCAGAAAAGCTCAGGGAGGGCGTTTCGCCTCGCTTAAGCTGCGCTTTAGTGTAAGGCAAGGCACTAAGACATGCGCCTCATTGTCCATGAGATTTATTGGGAATCAAGAGGCACTAAACAACAAATATAATTAGAAAATAAATGTATGTCTGTAAAGAAAAACATTACAAATGAATTTATTACTTTGTCCTTGAATTACATATATATTTTACTTCCCATAGTTGCATCTTTTTTTTACTAAATCCCACACTTTAAGTGCGCTTTGCGCTTAAATAGCTAATAGACCTAAAGTGCTTTTAGAGTTTTTCGCCTTTGATAACACTACATTTGACAAGCACATATTTACTATTATTGTGTAAGCAAAACCCACACCCTCATCTTTCTAAGCATTCGTGTTTTTTTTTTATTTTTGATAAGTGAGAGTGTTTCATGTTATTCTCATATTATCATCCTAAATTTCACGTTTTACGCCTTATAAATAGCCCTCACCAATTAAGAAGGCAATGAAATTCCATTCATAATTTCAACATGAATAGCTCCCAAAAATTATACTCTTTAGGTGTAAAGCATATAGATCAATAAAAAATGAATAACAGAAGCACAAGTCACAAGTCATGCTTTCTCACTTCCTCTATAAGGAAAAGGGAAAAACAGAGGAGAAAAGAGAGGGAAGAGAGAGATGAGGAACTTTCTTTCTTAAAGTTCTGAAAAGATAAAAGTGACCACTTTCTTCCATGTTGTAAGCTATGTTATCAAAGGCAAAAAGCGCAAAAAAACTCTAAGGTTTGTCGGGGCTTTAAGCGCAAAGCGCAAATAAAGCGTGGGCTTTAAAGAAGAAAGGCACAAATAGCGAAAAACTACGTGTATGTGTAGTCCAAGACTAATATATATAAGCAGGAATGCCGGATATGTTGACAAAGAAATTGAAGAGAAATTACGATAAAGTGAAATATCAATTGTTTAGTATCGCCTCTTCAGCATTACACTTATTGGGAAGAAAAAGTATGCCTTAGAGCCTTGATGACTGAAGAGACGTTAAGCGAGGCAAAGCGCTCGACATGTTTTGAGCCTCGCTTTAGGGCTAAAGCACGCTTTTGATAACACTGTTGTAAGAAAAACGGTAGGCCCTAAACGTTCAAGCTGGACCCAAATTGAGGCCTATCGTAGATAGCCACAGGGAGGCTTAGCAACTTATAGGTATGAAAGGGAAGAAATTTTTTCAAATCCTACCTTTACCACACAAAAGTTATTTATGCAATAAGTACAAATCGTATTCACATGAAGGGAATTATACGAGTGGCTCCTTTTTAAAATTTTCTATTTCTTCACTTTATTTAATTAGGGAACAAACTGCTCAAAGGAGCAGGAATAATGTAAAATGCTGCTTGATTTGCTGAACAGAAGAAGAAATAACATGCCACCTACAACTTCAAGCTGACATTACTACAATATTTGCTGTCACATTTGCTAAAACTCTATGGATAGGGGACAAGACTTTCGACACAAAAAAGATCTACTCCTTGGATAGTTTTCTTCGAAAAGAATAAGAAAAAAAGAGCACTGTATCTCTGAGGATAGCTAGTTTCTGCATACGCACAATGCTAATGATACGGTCTTTGTTGCTGTTGTGTGTGTTGTTGGGGCTTGGGG
>MU682361.1:44443-67256 GCA_026770625.1 Nicotiana glauca
ACTTCATGACATATTAAAACTGCAGAAAGAATAGTTCTTGTCTAAGAGAAGTACAACTTATTTCAGCAAGTATTGGTGATTTTTAAAATGTACTATAGCAGAGAGACATTAAGAACACCGTATGTGTTCAAACAAATTAACCGGAAAGAATACTGTTTAAAGCCTTAAGTAAGGTGCTAGTAAACTCCCAACTACTGTGATTGCTACATACAGAACAAAGAAGGCATAAGAAAAAGACATAGTACCGCATTTTCAGGAGTACATATTTAAGTTATATGAACAAGCCAATACAGGCACAAAACTCATTTCAACTTCAAGGCAAAGAATTATAGGGAGCTTACTTCCATTAATAATTGAAAGCTCCTGGAATATATTGTAAGTGTAACTGTCATAATTGTCAATTAGCAGAGTGCGTACAAATTCTAACTTCGGAACTGGCTGGTTTGACAACTTTTTTCTTTTACGCGATGCATCCAAGTGTCCAGATACCAAATGACTTGAAATCACAACCTTCCCTTCCTTACAGTTATATCTTCGCAGTGTATCTATCATACTTGAGTCACCAACCCTTGCAAAAGGTTCAGGTGCTAACAGATAATGTTTTCTGCTTCGAAGATTCTGCCAGCAGGAAGAGGCAATCATGGATGACGATGATGATGAGCACATGGCAGAATTCATTTTTTGCTTGTCGAACTAAATCGCAGGTTCACCAATCAAATCCCTCTGCAAAACATAAAATGTGGCAGTTAGAGATGTCTAAAATCCTAAATCGGTCACTTCGCAAGTGATAAATAAACTGTGTGTTAGAAAGGGTTGATGACTAAGTCAAAGTTCAAATTTCCTTGGCAACATAAACCAAAAATGTATTTTTTTCCCCTTGCTCCCTTGAAAATGCATCCCCCACTGCCCCTAAAGGCAAACTACCAAGTAACTTTCAGTCTTCCAATTCTGCTATAGCAAGTACAACAAAACTAATGAACGAAACGATCTTGTGTAAACCTCCACTCTTAAGTTCTAAACTGTCTATAATTTTACCACATCTTCAAAAGAAGAGAGCAACCAAAAGTTGATTCATTTTTCTTCTAGGGCGGATCTAGGGTAAGGCAAGTGAAGCCCTTGCCTTAGCCCCAAAAATAATTAAGGCCCCAAAAATAAGAAGCATTATTATATTATTATATAATATATACTCTATAATTTATATTTATATAATTATTAATAAAAGGTTTTTAATTTAATAAATTTTAATATTTGGTAGACGTAAAATTGAGTGAGTTAATTGGATAAAAAATTTTCACTAAATTAAATAATATATTTATCTTCTCATTAATTTTATTTTCTTCCTTTATGTATAGTCTTTTTTCATGGTTCTCACGATTTTACTTTTTAATTTCAACTCAAATTCTCTAAATTAACTATTCTTTTTTGTCACATTTCATTGATCCACACACTAGAAAGCAAGTTCTTTTGTGTTTCATCTTTTTTAACTAAGAAATCCCCGACACAAATGTCGCAAGATTCAAAACACAACAGATAATGGGTTCACCCTTTACCATTTTCATTTAGGGGAAGATCAATTCAATACCATATGATGTGCGACTAACTAATACATCATGAGTTGCACTCTCACCACTATATCAAAGTCATGTAGTTTTTTTTGTATCTCAATATAATATGGATTTCGTAAAAGACTTTTCAGGGTCTTTTTAATATATTTTGGAGCTAGGCCACCAGTTCTGTTGAGCCGCCCCTCATTGACGATCAACAATTATTTTAGACTATAGCCCCACCATGAACGTACTGTTCAACCAACTTTATTCACATTTGGTAACTGAATGACACACTCACTGCCTTTAATGTTCTTGTCATTATTGCCTTATCTTAAATGAGACTATAAATTTGATTGAGAATATCAGGTGTGGACAAGTGGCTCTGATAGGAGACTAGTAAAGCCTTGATTTAGGTCTCTCAAAATTTTTAATAATGAATTTTAAAATTTTATTTTAAATTAGACAATATTAATGTTTATAGAAAAAAATAAAAAAGTACAAAAAATTGTAAAAAAAAAAAAAAAGGGTCTACTCTTTAACAATAAAATATTTTAAAACTTTGAATTAAACTACTTAAATCTTCATATTAGTAAATACATTTTTTACAACAATATCAAAGGTAACATATTGTAAATACATGTCTAACATCTCATTTATTTAAATTATTATTTTTTAATATAAATAATAATATTACTATGTGAAGTTAAAGACTTTATGTCATTTAAGAATATATACTATAAACAATAAGTATGAAAAAAATGGCAAGATTAATTTTTTTGCATATATATGTATACGTACTAATAAAAAGGGTGTAAGGCCTCTTATTAAAATTTGGCTTTAGGCCACTAATTTTAACCTTGCTAAAAAGTAAAAAGCTCTGCAGAATTTTTCAACTTCGTTTCTCTAGCTGTTGAATTCAATAGTAACTGATTCAGCCATTTAATGAATTACATGTTCACAAATATCTTCTATAACTAAAGCTCCCGGGCATAAGAAAAACAACACATTAAGCCCAACATAGACAAAAAGAAGCATTACTGAACACACCCTTTTCATAGAAACGTTAATATCAACTAAACAATGACGTTTTTACTTACATGCACACATATGCATACAACTCAAATACACAACATCAACCCAAGAAGTAGATCTCACGGAGATATGCAATAGACTTAACATATCCAAAAACGTTTGGTGGAAAAGTAATACCTATGGTTGGGATGTTGATGGTGCTGCAGCAATAACTTGTTTTCCAAATCTCTTGTTTTTATTTGTTTTTTCACTTACTGGTTTGGTGGGTTGGTAGAGGAGGTGGTGGGGTTGAGCAAAGAATGAAAGAGAGATATTGGTGTGTGTGCAACCACAAGATTTCAAAGGCTGAGGTGGCGATGTGACCACCAAATTCGTTAGCCTCAAAAGAAAAGAAAATGCTGTGACCACCAAATTCGTT
Source organism: Nicotiana glauca (assembly GCA_026770625.1). Classification (NCBI taxonomy): domain Eukaryota; kingdom Viridiplantae; phylum Streptophyta; class Magnoliopsida; order Solanales; family Solanaceae; genus Nicotiana; species Nicotiana glauca. Next base: position 47,441 of record MU682361.1, read on the forward strand.
AGCCTCAAAAGAAAAGAAAACAAAAATTTTAAAAAGGAAAGAACTACATAATATCCCGCACGTATTTATGATTTTAAATGGAAAACTTTTTGGAAACTGTTGATTGTATGGGTTCGAATTTGATCAATCAGGTCTCAAAGGTAACACAACCAACTATTAGGTATCTACATGCCGGTACAAGGGGAGGGGGCGACCCAGGAGGAAAGGAGAGACGTGCTCGCGTCATCGTCGGCTTCGTTATAAAATATACTTCTTCCTTTGTCATTCCCTAAATAAGTAAAAGGATCCTCCATTATATAAGGGGGATCCATGCCTTGTAATAAGGGACAATTTTTTGGACAAGAAATACAAATTTGCACTCTCTCTCTATTCTTCATCTCTCCGCTGATCTATCTCCTCTACTATTGCAATTCCATTTTATTAGAACTATCTTAGGGTTTATTATTTTCGACTATGATTTACCCCTTCATCTTTTTTGATTGATTTGCTTAAAAAGAGTTTAACATCTTTTGAGGCAAATAATTTGGCGCCGTCTGTGGGGATTTCCATACCTGAAATCATAGTTCTCAACTGGGATATCAAAAGCATCAATTACTGTTCTTCACATCCCATAGAAGCCAACAATGGCAGAGAAAGAAGCAAGGTTGAAGATGATTGCAGATGTCTCAAGTAACCTCTTGAACTCACTCAACGAAGCCGGTAGGGAAGATACCGAGAATACAACACTAAGAGATACACCAGAGGAGGAGATCCCACCCTCTCCACATGAGGATCTGATGATCTTACGTGAAAGAGGAGCTTTCACGTCTACGGCAAAAGAAACACCACCACCAATCAAAAAGCCACTAGAGGAATGGTTGACGAGCGCCCTAAGCAACATGCTCGAGAAACCCCCTCAGGGAAATGCCGAAGATTCACCAACGGTGTAAATCGCAGCCATCATAGGCGAGCCAGGCCCTACACGACATGCAACACCTGCATTGTCATCGATGCAAGTGGTGATGCACTCGCAACCATCCTAAAGAACATGGAAGAAATGGAAAAAGAGAACAAAGTATTTCGTGATCAAATGAAAGAGCACCAGGAAAGGGTCGACAAAATACCTGGCGCCCCCAAGTTGTTACCAAAACGCGATATGGGAAGGTTTATCGAACAACCGTACAGTGAGGAGGATGTTCCTTACCCCATCCCTAAAACCTTCAAAATGCCACCATGCTTGAAAATATACGACGGGACCACGAATCCAGAAGAACATCTAATTCATTACGTCACCGCGGTAAAAGGTAATGACCTGTCAAAAGAACAAGTGCCATCCGTACTGTTGAAAAAGTTCGGCGAGACTTTGACAGGAGGAGCATTAACATGGTATACACAGTTACCAGCACAGTCGATATTGACATTCGAGAAGATGGCGGACAAATTCGCCACTGTTCATGCAAGAGCAAATAAGGCTGAAACTAGGGTCAACAACAGCTTCGCCATCTAGCAAACAGCGGGCGAGGGACTTCGAGACTTCCTGTCCTGATTCAACAGGGTGAGAATGGGACTGCCAAATGTGTTAGAAAGAATGGCGGTCGCAACCTTCCAAAATGGGCTGAATAGGAACGGATCGAAAGCAACCAAGAAATTGCTCGGCAGACTCATGAAGTACCCTCCCACCACATGGGAAGAGATCCATAATGCCTACTACGCCGAAGTAAGGGCAGATAAAGACGATCTTAACGGTCCAACTCAGCGGCTAACGTCAGTCCAGGTCGAGGTAAGAAGAGATGGACGTAACGAAGGAAGAAGGGACCAGCCCCCACATTTCAATCGAGAAAGGAATCAGCCTTACGTAAAAACCTCCAACTCACCCCCTCCGAGACATGCGGACGCCATGCTACGACACACGACACCCCTTCGGAATGAAAAAGGTATGCCTCCACTATTATCTACTCAGAACTTTTGTGTTTCCCCTCCAAAAATAGTGTACGCACTAGAAAACATGGGCACAAAGGTGCAGTGGCCGTCGAAAATGAAATTGGACCCAAGCGCAAGAAGGTCAAACGTCCTCTGCGAATTCCACCACGAAAGAGGACACAAAACCGAAGATTGCATAGGCCTGCAACAAGAGCTGGTCAGAATGCTAAACCAGGGGTACCTAAAGGAACTTCTCAGTGATAAAGGAAGGGCCAACTTCGCCAGAGGATGAGATCCCTCTCAAGGACCTCCAAAACTGCCATCACCGGCACGCACCATATAGATGATTATCGGCGGCAATGACAAGTCAGTGATCAACCAAGTGAAGTTCATTACCACGCACAAACTCGAACGCATGGTCGCCCACGAACGGTATGATGACTTCGAAGACAGTATCATCTTCAAAAAGTTAGATTTTGACGGTTTGTCTTTCCCTCACTACAATGCTTTAGTTATAACTTTATGCATCGCTGATATAGATGTAAAAAGAATCATGGTAGACGACAGAAGCGGCGCGTGTATTATCCACCCGAGAGTTCTCGTGCAAATGAGGCTCGCGGACAGAATAATATCATGTTGTATAACACTAACAGGTTTTAACAATGTAGTAGAGCGGACATCCGGGGAAATAATGCTACCTGTCTTAGCATGAGGGGTCACGCTGGAAACCACATTCCACGTCATGAACCAGCAAACGGCCTATAACTCAATCATATGACGCCCTTGGATACACGCCATGCGAACCGTCTCATCAAGCTTTTACCAAGTGCTTAGATTTCTAACCCCGTGGAGGGTATTCAGTATTCGAGGCGAACCACGTACCGCCCAAGAATGCTACCGGATCGCCCAGGATTGCACGCACACCAAATAACTAAAAGGAGCGAGTGCGGAGGCATAACAATTATCCATGATGGGGACTAAGCCCGACCCACCAGCAGAGGTCGTTAAAGACCTAGACGTCGTAGAGGCCTGCAAAGCAACTATAGAAAACTTTGACCCGATCCAGTTGGACGACGTCGATAGCACAAAAAAGGCTTACATCGGGCACAACCTCTCAGATTCAGGTAAGTATCATGAATTTCTGACTAACAATGCCGATTTGTTTGCTTTTTCCCACTCAGATATGACGGGCATTCCAAGGGATATCGCCACTCATAGGTTGAATGTCGACCTGCTCTATCCGCCAGTAAGGCAAGCGACGAGAAAATTCAATGCTGCAATTAATGAAGCGATAAACGAAGAGGTGGAAAAATTGCTCTCCAATGGTTCCATCAGAGAATAAAAGTATCCCCAGTGGGTCGCTAATGTAGACATGGTCAAAAAGAAGAACGGGAAGTGGCGAATGTGCGTGGAATTCACCGACCTGAACAAAGCATGCCCAAAAGACTCCTTCCTGTTACCCCATATCGACCAACTGATCGATGTAACGGCAGGGCATGAACTGCTGAGTTTTTTTGGACGCTTACACCGGTAACAACCAAATCCTAATGGCCTAAGAAGATCAATAAAAGACAACCTTCATCACCCATCAAGGGAATTATTGCTATAAAGTATTGTCGTTCGAACTCAAGAACACGGGGGCCATTTACTAGTGGTTGGTAACCAAAATGTTTAAGGAACAACTCGGCAAAATGATGGAGGTCTACATTGATGATATGCTAGTAAAGCCGGCAAAGAAAGAGGACCACATTGATCATTTGAAGGAAGCCTTCGAGATATTGAGCAAGTACGGGATGAAGTTGAATCCAGAAAAATGCGCTTTCGGCATGTCCTCAGGAAAATTCCTGGGCTTCCTCGTATCACAACGAGGAATCGAAGTCAACCCAGATCAAATCAAAGCCATTGACTCAATACCTGAAGTACTAACTAGTAAAAAATAGGTACAGAAGCTAACGGGGCGAATAGCCGCCATGTCGAGGTTCATTTTACGATCCTCGAACAGATGTCACAAATTCTTCAACATACTAAGGAAATATCATGAGCTGCAATGGAACGAGGAATGCATCGACGCCCTAAAGAAACTAAAAGTATATTTGTCCTTACCACTGTTACTCGTCAAAACTGACCTAGGCGAATGTTTGCTCGTGTATTTAGCCGTATCTGAGGTAGCTGTCAGCGCCATCCTGCTTCACAAAAATAGAGGTATGAAGTTAGCCCTCAAATATGGCACACGACGGCTCGTCCTACATTGCGACTCTCAACTCGTCGTAAATCAGGTCACCAGGACTTTCCAAATCAAAGAGAAAAGAATGTAGAAGTATCAATTGGAGATACATAAATTGATGCCTGAGTTTGACGAGTGCCACTTCGATCAGATCCCCAGGGCCCAAAACAGCGAAGCAGATGGCCTCGCTAAATTAGCTGCAGCCACCAGGAATATCAACAAGGGAAATGTGGTCACCCTCCTACATTATGCAATAGACCACATTGAGGTACTCTCTCTACATTTAACCTGGGACTGGCGTAATCGCCTTGTATCCTATTTATAGGACGGAACATTCCCGCAAGACAAAAAAGAAGCTAGGAAACTCCAAGCGCAGGCCGCTCGGTACAGCCTGGTAAATCACGACCTCTACAAAAGGACATTCGGTGGTCTCCAAACCAAATGTCTGGGGCCACACCAAACAAGGCAAGTACTGGAGAAAGTACACGAGGGTCACTACGGAGCCCACACAGGGAATCGCGCCCTCGTCCGATACCTCATCCACGCTGGCTACTATTAGCCCACTATAAAAAAAGAAGCAGCTAACTATGTCCGGAGATGCGATCAGTGCAAAAAATATGACCCTATGATACATCAAGTAGGGGAACTCCTCCATTCCGTCACTTCGCCGTGGCCCTTCATAAAATGGGGAATGGACATAGTCGGCCCCCTTCCGACAGGACAAGGAAAGGTACGTTTCCTTTTAGTTTTAACTGACTATTTCTCTAAGTGGGTGGAAGTAGGTACATACGCACAAATACGCGAACAGGAGGTCATCGCCTTTATATGGAAGAATATTATATGTCGTTTCGGCATCCCCAAAAAAATCAGCTGAGATAACAGACCCCAGTTTGCCGGGAAGAAAATGATTGAGTTCTTCGAAAAATGGCATATCAAGCGGATACTCTCCACACCATATCACCCTGCTGCCAACGGCCAAGTCGAGTCCTCCAACAAAGTGGTATTGAACATATTAAAGAAGAAGCTCGAATAAGCCAAAAGGCTATGGCCCAAATTATTACCTGAAGTATTATGGGCATATCGAACTACACCAAAGTCCAGCACGGGAGAAACGCCTTACTCACTGGTCTACGGGATTGACGCAATCATACCCGTCGAAGTTGGGGAGCCTAGCCTGAGATACTCCCATATAAGCGGAGCAGTTAACGACGAGAGTAGGTTGCAAGACCTAGATGGGGTCGAAGAATGGAGAGATATGGCCCACATAAGAATGATAGCCCAGAAGAAGCAAGTAAAGAGATATTACAACAAGAAAATAAATGTAAGATCACTCAAAGTTGGCGACTACATCCTTAAAGCCAAAACATTTGCATCAAAAGACCCAAACGAGAGAAAGTTGGGAACCAACTGGGACGAACCATATAAAATCATAGCTATGGCAAATGAAGGAGCATTCCAACTAGAAATGATGGAAGGAAAACTACTCCAAAACAACTGGAACGTCGCCCATCTCAAGTATTTCCACTTCTAAAAGGTGTCACCTGAGCCGTACTCTTTTTCCATTACCTGAGTTTTATCCCAATCGGGTTTTCTCATGGAGGTTTTTAACGAGGCGGCAACCGAGAACACCATGCGGATTAGAGCATTGTTCATCACCTCGACCCATCGGCACGACCTCTAGGCCAACGTAATGAAGGGACTACACCAGGCTACTTCCACTGTATGAACAGAATTCCATTGTATAAATAGAAATCTCCATTATGTGAACAGAATTCTCCATTTGAATGAACACCTCCATCATGTGAAATGCAATCGGTTTTATATACGACGGACACTACTTCGACCATGGTCGAAGCAACATCCTAATGGCTATGGCCATCAACATCAATTCGACCTTGTTCGGACCACGACAGATACTACTTTGACCACGGTCGAAGCAATATCCTAATGGCTAAGGCTATCGATATCAGTTCGACCTCGTTCGAACCATGACGGACACTACTTCGACCACGGTTAAAGCGACATCCTAATGGCTAAGGCCATCGACATCAGTTCAACCTCGTTCGAACTATGACTTATACTACTTCGACAACGGTCGAAGCGACATCCTAATGGCTAAGGCCATCGGCATCAGTTCGACCTCATTCGAACCACGACGGATACTACTTCGACCAAGGTAGAAGCAACATCCTAATGGCTAAGGCCATCGACATCAGTTCAACCTCGTTCGAACCACGATGGATACTACTTCGACCATCGTCGAAGTAACATCCTAATGGCCAAGGCCATCGACATCAGTTCGATCTCGTTCGAACTACGACAAATACTACTTCAACCACGGTCGAAGCAACATCCTAATAGCTAAGGCCGCCAATATCAGTTTGACATCATTCGAACCACGATGGATACTACTTCGACCACGGTCAAAGCAATATCCTAATGGCTAAGGCCATCGATATCAGTTCAGCCTCATTCGAACCATGATGGATAATACTTTGACCACGGTCGAAGCGATATCTTAATGGCTAAGGCCATCGATATTAGTTTGACCTCGCTCAAACTACGATGGATACTACTTCGACCACGGTAATGGCTAAGGCCATCGATATCAGTTCAACCTCGTTCGAACCACGACGGATACTACTTCGACCATGGTCGAAGCAACATCCTAATGGCTAAGGCCAGTAATATTAGCTCGACCTCGCTCGAACCATGATGAAATGTGGTTATAATGATAATCAATACATCCCCACAAAGAATAAGTGTCTCACTTCAAACTAAAAAGGAAAAACGGCAAACAAACAAAGATGCAAAAATAGTTTATATTACAACAAAATGTTATTTACATTCGCCCGTACATGAGGGCTCCAATACAACCAGTGCTAAAAAACTTTCAAATAAAACAACCAAACTAAAACTATTTGTCGGCGCCAGCAGGATAAGCATTTTCATACCATGAGTCCGAATCGAGGCGGTTCACGTCATCAGGGGAGACACCCTCCCCATCGGGAGTGTTAGGCTCATACCCACACGACTCACAAGTTGTACGGGCTTCAGCGTGCACTGTCTGAAGTTCCGCCTCTGTCACACGACCCTCGGCATGAAAAGATCTATACACATTGATCCAAACCTCCGCATAGACCCACATCTCATATACATGATGATACGAGCCCTGACCAACTAGAAGGCGAGATGTGGAAGGCCCGGGGCAGTGATCTGCTTCTCCTGCCCTCAGCGGAGCCACTTGCCTTTACAGCAAGGACAATTCCGCCCCTAGCTCCCTAAGATGCCTTTCAAGCTCTACAACCCAACTGCTTGAGGCCTCTCTTTCCTGTGTTAGTTCTGACTGTGTTAGTTCTGACCTAGATATGCGGAGGGCATCCTCCAATGAGACCATCTCAGAAATGGCAACGGCCAACTTATCAGCACTAGCATTTAACTCGCCCCTGAGCCCATCAATCTCCTCTATCTTGGCACTCAGTTCGGTGCATAAACTAACCATTTTCAACTGCAGATCGGCATTCTCTGTAGTCACCCCTCGACCCAATTCGAGTTCATCCTCCTTCACCTTAAGGAGGACCTCCAACTCGTTGTTATGAGCGATGGCCCTCACGAACTCCTCATCTCTCTCCTCTAGTTCCGCAACCCTGCTCTCCAACTGGGCTTCCCGCTGTTTGAGCTCTTCGCGGAACACCTGGAATTCAGGGTCTTGAAGGTTGAGGTCGGACACCGCCCGATGCCTAACACGGTGCTACTGGTGCTTCATCGACATTTTCTTATAAAGATCTGTCCTCCTTCCTTCACGACGACCCCTCTCCACCTCCAGGACGAGGGTCTGAAAAGAAAAAACAAAAATAAGCACACATTTCAATGTCAATCCTACAATACAAAAAAAAAGAAGGGAGGAAAACTCACCTGTAGGGCCATGCCATCGACCTTCCGAGACAGCTTCGTATCACTCATCGTTCTGAGTGTCTCGCTCTCAGGAGTGGCGCATAAAAGGGGAAGGATCGATGCGACCTGCTCACTATTTAGTAGCAAATTGTAATCCCCCGGGATTACTATACCACAGTCAGACCCATCTGTCATTGTTTCCACATGGGTGTGGCGACCCAAAAATTCATTTATATCCTCCGGGGCGATGTCGGAACCCGACCTGTCGCTTCCACACTAGGCCCTCCAATGTTAGACGATGTACCCCTCTCAGCGGATCACACCGAACTAGCTTTAGGGGCAGCCCTCCTCTCGTGGGATGACCTCCTCGACAAAATGGCATCAGCCATGAACACGGGCATTGACGTCGTCCGAGAAGCCCCACTCCCATCAGCATCAGTAGCCACCCCCTTTCCTAACTCCAATCTTCTCCTTTTTTCTCTCTAATGGTTCGTCATCATCAGAGGATTCGTCAACATGATGAGAGGTCGGCACCAACGAGGGTGTGTCTCTTATCATTGCAGAGGCAGACGGGGTCTCCCACTGAAGAGGTAGAGGATGGCCCTCTCGGACAGATGCACACAAAATGTCCTGAGCTTCTATAGCAGCAGTAGGTCGTCTAAAAGCAGGGACTGGCGCCCTTCTCCTAGAAGCTCCCCGACCTTTCATCAACAAGAATCATACAGTGAGATAGAGCCACACGACCGGTGATGCAATAAATCAAAGGTTTACCTGAGGAAACCATAGGGTCGTAGAGTTGAACGAAGGCAATCCAAGTTTGAGTCTCCTCCGCATGGGGCAACAGGCCGGCAACCCAGTTTCTCATGCTGGTGACGGGCTAGGGTGGGCGAGCCATAGCTGTAAAACAAATGGTCAGAAGCAACATTTGCGAAAGATGGAGAGTACAATGAACTACGATACTTACGATTGTCATTCCACTTTTCTAGGAACCCGGCAGGGTTATAAACCACGTGCTTAGTCTTGATAAAGAAGTATTTGTGCCAATACTTATGGCTCGGCCGGTTGTCCGTTCCGACCACCAGTCCCTTTGTGCTATGAAGCCTTAGGGGATTCCGACCACCAGTCCCTTTGTGCTATGAAGCCTTAGGTGCACCATAGTTCCCCTAAGGAAACCGGGTGAGAATAAATGCAAGAGGTGGAGACGTCACTCTCGGCTAATTCTGCGTATTTAGCCAACAAAAGGAGCACCTTGAGTGTGTATGGTGTGAGCTGAGCCGGGCAAATATGATAGAATCTGCAAAACTCATCCGCCAAAGGAAAAAGAGGCAGGGTATAACCAATCATAAATGGGACTCATAGAAAGTGCAGTACCCAAGTCTGTGAACGTTAACGCAGTCCCCATCTGGCAGAACCATCTCCACGTGAGCGGGGATACCGTATTTTATACGAAGAGTGTAACGACCCGACTGGTCGTTTTGTATTTTAGAACCCCGTTCCCTTAAATAAAACTTCCCGCACTTGCTTTAACTAATTTATGACTTGCGGGAATGGGTGGTTCGGAAGTTGGAAGAGTTTTGAGTAAGAATAAGTCCAATTGCTTCTTTAAGTTTCTCTAAAAAGGCCAAGTTTGATTTCGGTCAACTTTCTTGGGAAACGGACCCAAATTCATGATATGATGATCCCGGAGGGTCCGTGGGAAAATATGGGACCTGGGCGTATGCTCGAAATCGAATTCCGAGGTCCCTAACTCGAGTAATGAATTTTTCTGTGAAATTATTAAATTGAAGTTTTAAAGATTTAAATAAACTAAGAAATCATTGTTTTCCTAGGTACCGGGCTCGGATTTTGATTTCGAAACTTGGTTCAGGTCTGAAATATCAGTTAAGACCTACCCGTGAAATTTGGTGTCGATTCGAGCAGTTTAAGGGCGTTTTGACCCGTTGGAAGAAAATTTAGAACTTGAAGTTCAATGATTTGATTCATTTGGCTTTGGGGTTTGATTCCTCGATTTAGCATTGTTTTGAGTGTTTCGAGGGTTCGAGTGGGTCCACCTCGTGAATTTAGACTTATCGGTATGTTGGGCGGGGCACGAGAGCCCCGAGCGTCAAATAAGCGAGGCTCGAGTGTAGTTAGAACGTGGAAAAAGGACTGAAGTTGCTGCTTCTGTCATAACCGCATCTGCGGTTCTTGGACCACAGAAGCGGGACCGTAGAAGCGGGACCGCAGATGCGGTCATTTGATCGCATAAGCGAAACAGGGGCAGGCCAAGGGAAACCGCAGAAGCGGCCCAGGGACCGCAGAAGCAGTTCCGCCAATGAGGCCCCCAGATCGCAGAAGTGGTCCAGACCCCAATTTCCAAAGCCGCAGAAGCGGTCAATTTCCGTAGAAGCGGAAATACCTCCGCAGATGCAAAAATAGCTGGGGGCAGAAGGGTTCATTTAATACGAACTCAAACTCATTTCTCTCATCTTTCACTCTTCACTTAGGCGATTTGGGTTCTTCCAAGAGAGGGTTTCCACATAGCTTGGTAAGGTAAGTAATTTCCCTTCATCCTTAGCTTAAATACATGAATATTAGGTAGATTAAACACTAAAAATTTAGTAAAAATCAAGGGTTAGAGCTAGACCTAGGGTTTGAATAAAACTAAGATTTAATCATGTAATTTGTCATGTAATGAACTATAAATCATATATTTGTGATCCTTAGGAGATAGAGAACAACTTCCTTCGAAAAATCTCGGAATCCGGGCACGTGGGCCCGGGGTCGGAATTTAGAAAACTTGTGGGAAAGGTTGGGAATTCACTTAAATAGTTAGAATTCAACCTTGTAGGCCTTTATTGACTAGTTCTTGCTCTATTTTTAATTAGTTTGTGCTCATTCGACTTCGAATTGAGGGTTTGGGCTTGTTCTTGATATTGGAAGTGCGCTTCGGAGCGAGGTGAGTCTCCTTTCTAACCTTGTAAGAGGAAATTGTCCCCATAGGATTATAAATGAGTAATTGTTGTTAAATGCGGGGGCTACGTACACACTAGGTGACGAGAGTCCGTGCGTAGCTACTATAATGATAATTGTTTGGGTAGTTTAGGACCCACATCATGTCTAATTGGGGAATATTTCTTATTTTAAATTACCGACATGATCATTTATGATTTGCTAGAGACTCGAGGAAATGAAAAGTGAGCATATGAGCTTGTTGAGCCTTGGTAGGAATTTCCTTGTATATAATTGAGCCTTTATATGCATTCTTGATATTTTTCTTGATGATTATGGATCGGGCCGATCACCTCGATGATAATAGATGCATCTATGGTTCGGGCCGCTCGACCCTCGGTAGTGCACAATTTATTTTCTGTTGGAGCGGGCCATCGACCTCGGCATGATTGCGCATGATTTATATGCTTACGCTTATACATGACATGATCACTTGTTTAATATGAAAAAGGAAAAAATGGTAATTGAATTATGGTCAAGAACATGAATATGGCTTATCTTTTAAACTTGTATTATTGGAGATCCTTATGTTGTATATCTCACATTATTATCATTTTATCTTGACTTTAGTAAGTATCAAGTCGAACTCTCGTCTCTACTTCTTCGAGATTAGACGGGATACTTACTGGGTACATGTTGTTTATGTACTCATGCTACGCTTCTGTACTTAAATGTACAGGATCTGGGGCAGGTGGATCTGGGCATCATTCTGGTGCGTATCAGTGAGCACGTTTGGGACTTCTACGGTGAGCTGCTTCCTTTTTTATGTCGATCCAGAGCCGAAGAAGTCTTTCTTTGTATTTTTTTTTCTGTCTATCCTGATTCAGACAGTAGGATAGTATATTATTCTTTTGTGTATATTCTACTAGTTGCCTGTAGCTTGTGACACCAGGTTCTGGCACACACGTTAGTAGACATTTATTTTTGGGTTGTATGACTATTTTAATACAGTGTTATCACTCTTGGCTTCAGCTTTAACTTTGAAAAATCTGTTATACTTAGTTTTTGGTAAAAGGAAAATGAGAATTTAATTATACTTCCGCGTTGGCTTGCGTGACAACGGTGTCGGGTGCCATCATGACCTATTATGGAAAATGAGTCGTGACAACATGGTATCAAAGCACTAGGTTCACGTAGGTCTCACAAGTTATGGGCAAACCTAATAGAGTCTTGTAGATCGGTACGGAGACGTCTGTATTTCTCTTCAAGAGGCTATAAGGTACTAGGAAGAACTACTCTTTATTCATTTCTATCGTGCAGTGGTAAGTGTGCTAAATTTCCCTCTTCTATTCTCTCACGGATGGTGAGGACTCGTACCGCCGACGTTCCGGACCCGGGAGGAGCTGCTCCCCCCATTACTAGAGGCCGAGGTAGAGGCCGGGGGAGGGCACCGGCCCATGGTAGGGGACACGGGCGTCCCAGAGCTATTCCAGATGCACCACCAGCAGATCCTACGGGGGATCCCATTGTTGAAGAGCAGGGCAAGGTGCCCGCAGCAGTGCCTACTCTGGTGGATTTCATGACTGCGTCGGGATTTCAGGAGGTCATGGGCCATATGCTTCGGTTCATGGATACTATGATTTAGGCTAGTTTATTTCCAGCAGATCCAGCTACCTCACAGGCAGGAGGGGAGCATAGACCCCTACCGCACAGGCTCCAGGTCATACAGCCGCAGTTTATCATACTACGGGTGCACTACCCACGAAGGGGGTTCAGCCAGTTAATGCAGCGGCACCCCAGCCCAAGCCAGCTATGGACGGTGATCCGCAGAAGTTATTAGACAGATGGACCAGGTTGCACCCTCCAATCTTCGGGGGTGAGCGTTATGAGGATGCCCAGGATTTCATTGACATGTGTAGGGATAGACTGCACAATATGAGGATATTGGAGTTGCATGGAGTCTACTTCACTACTTTTCAACTGGAGGGCAGGGCCCATAGATAGGGGCAGTCTTATTCACTTAGCAGGCTAGTAGGCGCTCCTCCCCTCACTTGGGGTCAGTTCACTCAGTTATTCCTTGATCGGTACATTCCACCCTCTGAGAGGGAAGAGCTACATCATCAGTTTGAACATCTAGAGCAGGGTCATATGTCAATGACCGATTATGAGGCAAGATTCTCTGAGTTGTCTCGCCATGCACTTATGATACTTCCCACAGAGGCAAAGAGAGTACGGAGTTTTGTTGCGGGGTTACATCCTACTATCCGGTCGAGTATGGCCCGTGAGGAGAGATGGGTACTGGATATCAACTGGTACTTGAGATTGCTTGCAAGATTAAGGGTTACCGTTTGAGGGGTAGAGAGCAAATGCATCAGGATAAGAGGGTCAGATTCTCAGGAGAGTTCAGAGGCGCCCCAGCTAGGGGCAGAGGTCACTTTGGGAGGGGTCAACCCAATAGGCCCCCAGTTCCAGCACCATCACCTGCTCGGGGTGCTCTAGCGTGCTCCTATTTCAGCTCCATGCCAGAGAGTTCTTATCGCTCGCCAGCTATTTAGGGTTCATCCAGTGGGTATTCAGGTCCCCCGGAGTCTTCCGATTCTTATTTCAGTGCTATGCTGGAGAGTTTATACCTCCCACCGGCTATTCAGGCTTCTTCTAGTGGGTCTTCTGGTATTTAGGGTCAGCTATCCGGACAACAGGCTGCCGCACCATGTTATTTTGAGTTTGGGGACACATGCCACATGAGGAGATACTGTCCCAGGCTTAGGGGCAAGGCAGTACAGCAAGGGCAACAACCCATGACTCCAGCACTAGCGGCCCAGCCACCTAGAGGTGGAGGATAGACTGGTAGAGGCCGACCCAGAGGTGGAGGCCAGACAGGGAGAGGTCAGCCAACTACTACTCAGTCAGGTGGAGGCCAGACAGCCGGTGCTCTATCTATATTCTATGCTCTTCCTGCCATGCAGATGCATTGGCCTCAGATGCCGTCATCACAGGTATTATTTTCGTTAGTGGTATAGATGCATCGGTATTATTTGATCCAGGGTCTACTTATTCATATGTATCATCTCTGTTTGCTCGTTTCCTGGCTAATTCTCCTGAGCCTTTGGGTGTTCCTGTTCATGTGTCCACTTCTGTAGGCGATTCTGTGGTTGTGGATTGGGTCTACCGGTCTTGTGTGGTTACTTTCTATGGTTACAAAACTAGAGCGGATCTTCTGTTGCTAGACATGATTGATTTTGGGGTCATCCTGGGCATGTATTAGCTATCTCCATATCACACCATCCTTAATTGCCATGTCAAGACTATTTCACTAGCGATTCCAGGGTTGCCGAGGTTGGAGTGGAAGGGTTCCACTGTGGATACGCCTAGTAGGGTTATTTCCTTCCTGAAGGCTCAGTGCATGGTTGAGAAGGGGTGTTTGGCTTATTTAGCTTATGTTCGAGTCACCACCGCAGATTCCCCGACGATTGATTTAGTTCCAGTAGTCCGAGAGTTCACCGATGTTTTTCCTTCTGATCTTCCTGGCATGCCTCTAGATCGTGATATTGATTTATGTATTGATTTGGCTCCAGTTGCTCAGCCTATATCTATCCCGTCGTACCGTATGGCTCCTAAGAAGCTAAAGGAATAGTTGGAGGAGTTGTTAGCAAAAGGGTTTGTTAGGCCCAGTGTATCGCCTTGGGGTGCACCAGTGCTATATGTAAAGAAGAAGGATGGGGCTATGCGGATGTGCATTGATTACCACCAGTTGAACAAAGTCACCATAAAGAACAAGTATCCATTGCCCCGTATTGATGATTTGTTTGACCAGCTTCAGGGTGCTAGGGTGTTTTCTAAGATTGACTTGAGGTCAGGGTATCATTAGTTAAAGATTCGGGATTCAGATGTTCTGAAGACCGCATTCAGGACTAGATATGGCCATTATGAGTTTCTGGTGATGTCATTTGGCTTGACTAATGCTCTAGCGACATTTATGGATTTGATGAATAGGGTGTTCAGGCCTTATATTGATTTATTTTTTATCGTCTTCATTGACAACATCTTGATATACTCGCGTAGCCTGGGGGAGCACGAGCAGCATCTGAGAGTAGTGCTTCAGACCTTGCGAGAGCATCAGCTTTATGCTAAGTTCTCCAAGTACGAGTTTTAGCTGGAGTCAGTGGCATTCTTGGCGCATGTAGTGTCAGAGGAGGGTATTAAAGTGGATCCCAAGAAGATTGAGGTAGTTTAGAGTTGGCCACGTCCTACTTCAGTGATCGAGATTAGGCGTTTCCTAGGGTTGGCAGGTTATTACAGGCGATTTGTGTAGGGCTTTTCATCTATTGCATCACCTCTGACCAGATTGACCCAAAAGGGTGCCCCATTCTGTTGGTCTGATGATTGTGAGTAGAGCTTCCAGAAGCTCAAGACGGCTTTGACTACCGCACTAGTTCTTGTATTGCCTTCCGGTTTAGGGATGTATACAGTGTATTGCGATGCTTCTTGCATTGGCTTGGGATGTGTATTGATGCAGGAGGGGCGAGTTATTGCATATGCTTCACGTCAGCTGAAGGTTCATGAGAAGAATTACCATGTGCACGATCTATAGTTGGCGGTGATTGTTCATGCTCTCAAGATATGTAGGCATTATTTGTATGGGGTGTCATGTGAGGTTTACACCGACCATCGTATCTTGCATCATTTGTTCCAACAGAGAGATATTAATTTGAGGCAGCGCATGTGGCTTGAGTTACTAAAGGATTATGACAATACCATTCGTTATCATCCAGGTAAGGCGAATGTGGTCGCGGATGCCTTGAGCAGAAAGAAAAGGAGAGCATGGGTAGCTTGGCGTTCATTCCTGCCGAGATGAGACCATTAGATTTGGATATCCAGTCCTTAGCTAACAGACTTGTGAGATTAGACATTTCGGAGCCCAGCCAAGTTCTAGCATGTGTGGTTGCTCAGTCTTCGGTATTGGGGCAGATTAAGGCCCAACAGTTCGATGATCCATATTTGGCAGTCCTTAGAGAGACGGTACTTCAGGGAGGTGTGAAGGAGATTTCTATTGGCGAGGATGGTGTGTTACGGCTTCAGGGTCTTGTATGTGTTCCTAATGTTGATGGCTTGAGGGAGAGGAGGCCCACCGTTCGAGGTATTCCATTCATTCAGGTGCCACGAAGATGTATCGTGACTTGTGGTAGCATTATTGATGGAGGAGGATGAAGAAGGACATCGTGGAGTATGAAGTTAAATGTTTGAATTGCCAGCAGGTCAAATATGAGTACCAGAGGCCAGGCGGCCTACTTCAGCGGATGCCCATTCCGAAGTGGAAGTGGGAGCGCATCACCATGGATTTCGTGGTTGGGTTGCCGCAGACTTTGTGGAAGGTTGATTTAATGTGGGTTATTATGGATGGGTTTACCAAGTCGGCCCATTTCATTCCAGTGGCGACTACTTATTCAGCGGAGAGATATGCTCAGATTTACGTTCGGGAGATAGTTAGGTTGCACGGTGTGCTGGTTTTCATCATATCAGACAGAGGCCCTCAGTTCAATTCCTATTTCTGGAGAGCTGTTCAGAGTGAGTTGGGGACCCGTGTAGAGCTTAGCACGGCATTCCATCTTCAAACCGACGGGCAGTCGGAGCGGACAATTCAGATTTTAGAGGATATGCTTAGAGCATGTATGATTGACTTTGGAGGGCTGTGGGGTCAGTTCTTACCTTTGGCGGAGTTTGCATATAATAACAACTATCAGTCCAGTATAGAGATGGCCCCGTATGAGGCATTGTATGGTCGACGTTGTCGTTCTCCTATTGGGTGGTTTGAGCCTGGTGAGGCTAAGTTACTTGGTACAAATTTGGTTCAGGATGCCTTGGATAAGGTAAAGTTGATTCAGGAAAGGCTCCGCATAGCTCAATCCAGGAAGAAGAGTTACGCGGATCAGAAGGCGCATGATGTATCATTCATGATTGGCGAGAAGGTTCTCTTGAAAGTCTCGCCAATGAAGGGCATTATGAGGTTTGGGAAGAAGGGCAAGCTAAGCCCAAGGTTTATTGGTCCCTTTGATGTATTGAGGCGAGTTGGAGAGGTTGCCTATGAGCTTGCCTTACCTCCCAGTTTATTGGGAGTTCATCCAATTTTCCATGTATCGATGCTTCGGAAGTATCATGCCGACCTATCACATATGTTGGATTTTAGTACCATTCAGTTAGATGATGGCTTGGGCTACGAGGAGGAGCCAGTCACCATTATTGATAGACAGGATCGCCAGTTGAGGTACAAGAGGATTTCCGTGGTGAGGGTCCAGTGGAGGGGTCAACCGGTCGAGGAGGCGACCTGGGAGTCCGAGGAGGACATGCGGAGCAGATATCCCCACTTATTCAGCAGTCCAGGTACTTTTCTATGTCCGTTCGAGGACGAACGTTTGTTTAAGAGTTGGAGAATGTAACGACCCGACTAGTCGTTTTATATTTTAGAACCCTGTTCCTTTAAATAAAACTTCCCTCACTTGCTTTAACTAATTTATGACTTGCGAGGACGGGTGGTTCGAAAGTTGGAAGAGTTTTGAGTAAGAATAAGTCCAATTGCTTCTTTAAGTTTCTCTAAAAAGGCCAAGTTTGACTTCGGTCAACTTTTGTGACGATCCAAAGGGTCATCACCTGTTTCCTCATTCATTCTGTGCTTCTGAGGCCTTGAAAACCTCACTTTTACTTGCCTCGACTTGCGTGTGCAGTCCGGGCGTATAGCCGGAAGGCTTAAATATGAATTCTGTGTGAAAAATGATGAATTTTGATATTAATATAATTAAAGTTGACTTTGTTCAACATTTTGGGTAAACGAACCCAGACCTGAGATTGGACGGTCCCGGAAGGTCCGTAGAAAAATATGGGACTCGGGCATGTGCCCGGAGTCGAATTTCGAGGTCTAGAACCCGAGTAAAAGAATTTTTCTGTGGAATTGTTTTTCTGAAATTATTAAGAAAAGTGGAAATGAAAATTGATTAAAAGACTATGGTATCAGGCTCGTATTTTGGTTCTGACGCCCGAAACAAGTCTTAAATATGTGTTAAGCGCTTTCTGTAAAGTTTGGTCGAAATCGGACATCATTTGACGTGTTTCGGACCTAAATATCAAAAAATTGAAGTTTATGAAGTTAGAATGAAAAATGAGGAATTTGATGTTTGATTCATTGATTTTGATGTTATTTTGGCGATTTGATCGCATAGATAAGTTCATAGGATGTTGTTGAGTTAATGTGTGTGATTGGTTGGGAGCCCCGAGGGCTCGGGAGCGATTCAGAGGTGGTTCGTGGTGTTTTGAACTTAGTGAAAATTGCAGAAAACTCAGTTCTGGTGTTCTGGTATTTAGTTCTATGCGATCGCATAGGTTGCTTCGCGATCACATAGTATAGCCTTCCATGTGCCTGCATTTGTTCTATGCGATTGCATACACTCTTCCGCGATCGCATAGGTTTGCCAGCTCCTTCAACGCGAACGCAATTGATACTCCGTGTTCGCACTTCGTTAAAGTCCAAACCTGGACTGCCTATGCTTTTACTCTATGCGTTCGCATAATGACTTATGCGATCGCAATGCTTTACTCCCCATTACCCTATGCGATCGCAATGCCTTCTCCGCGATCGCATAGGGCAGTTTTGCCCAGTTAATTTTAAAAGCTCAAAACAGAATAGTTACGAGATTATTCCCATTTTTTATGAAACTTGTCTTCTCCAAGCTCTAGGGGCGATTTTTGCAGCTCTTCTTCACCAAAGTCTTTGGGGTAAGTGATGTCCCACCTAATTCCTTCACTCTTCTTCATTAATTACTGAAATCGTAGACCAAAATCATGAAATCAAAGTAAAAATTAAGGGTTTTAGGTAGAGTTAGGGTTTTGAGAATTTTGGGTGATTCAACCTCAATTTGGGGTCGAATCTTAAAACAAATTGCATATTTGAACTCGTGGGGTTATGAGTGATTGAGTTTTGGTCCGAGCCTCGTGTTTGGACCATGTGAGCCCGGTGTCAAATTTTGGTAATTTTGGAAGAATGCTAGGAAATTCATGACTCTTCCATGCTAATTGATGAATTCTACATAATGTGAAGAGTATGAGGATTAGTTATGAATTGTGAATTCTTTGGAGCGTTGGCTCGGACGATAAAAATACTATTGAGTAAGAAATGAAAGAAATGGAAAGAGATATGATTAATCCCTTGCCAGGATGGTTTGAGTATATATGGATTATCTCCCTTGCCGGGATGTAAAAGTTGTTATTGTTGCTCCCTTGTCGGGATTTAGCTGTTTAATTGTGTTTTCCCTTGCCGGGACATTTCTTATTATTTGCTTATTCCCTCGCCCATTTGGTTGTGATTGTTGTTTGGGTGAGGAAGAGTGATAATGCACGAAGGGTCATTCCGTGCCATGTTTAGATTATATTTGCACGAAGGGTCATTCCGCGCCATGTTTTGATTATATTTGCACGAAGGGTCATTCCGTGCCATGTGTTGATTATATTTGCACGAAGGGTCATTCCGTGCCATGTGTTGATTATATTTGCACGAAGGGTCATTCCGTGCCATGTTTTGATTATTTATGCATGAAGGGACATTTCGTGCTCTAATTCGACTACAATTGCACGAAGGATCATTCCGTGCCATGAAATGAGAGTTATGTGAGGGAAAGCATGAAGGGTGATGCCGTGCATTTTATTTGATTGCTTTTGGTGAGATTGAGAGTAAAAGCACGAAGGTTGATGCCGTGCAACTGTTGATTTTCCTGCTTTTGTTAACTATTGTTATTGCCCTGTTCCTTCCTTAAGTTGTTGACTTTGTATCCGGATTGTACTCCCCCATAGCATGTTTCCCTCCCTTTTTAACTGTTTAATTTC
>MU682363.1:0-20265 GCA_026770625.1 Nicotiana glauca
CCCTTTTATTTATTTTAATTTAAATTTTTTTTTTTTTTGGAATTCTTTACTTGGGGTAAAAATCACGTGCTCACACCGACCCCAAGTGCTGGTAAGTGCTTAGCCTAACCTCGGTGAAGTAGAGACGAGACTAGGATCAGACTACCAAATAAACATGTGCAGTTATATAATATACACCGTAAAGTAAAGAAGAAATAAACAAATAAAGATGGGAGGGGAAAACATGCTTCGGGGAATAATAGGTAAAAATTGAATATCAAGACATTTATGAAGGAATCAAAATCCAACCACTAAGAAGAATAAGAAAAACAAAGCGGATTTCACTCTCTTTTCACATCTTGTTGCAGGCGTCCAACCCGATCCCATTTCCTGTATCTCGTGGCAGGCGTGCCACCCGCTCCCATTTCACTTATCTTGTGGTAGGCGTACCACCCGCTCCCATTTTATTTATCTTGTGGTAGGTGTACCAACCGCTCCCATTTCATTATATCTTGTGGTAGGTGTACCACTTGCTCCCATTTCATTATATCATGTGGGCGTACCACCCGCTCCCATTTCATTATATCTTGTTGTAGGCGTACCACCCACTCCCATTTTATTATATCTTGTGGTAGGCGTACCACCCGCTTCCAGTTACAAGCCAACAATAATTACAAGGAATCCCGACAAGGGAACAACAATATTAAACAAACATCCCAGCAAGGGAACAATAATATCTCAACAATATCTCGGCAAGAAAAACAATAATATCAAACAAACTTCCCAACAAGGGAACAATAAGTCAACAATTAAACCTCGGCAAGGGAACAACATCAATAACATCAACATCCCGGCAAAGGAGATAACAAATAAATCAACAATAGCCCGGCAAAGGTGACAACATAATGATCTCTTATCTTTCTCACTTTTATTTCACAATTCACTTCACAACTGAAGCCAATGCTCTAAAAGTTCAATTTTCACTTATACTTTCACAAACTCATTATACAACTTGATCCAACGCTCCTCAATGTTCATAGGTCACAATTCCTTCCACAAACTTTATACCACAAATAGAAACTACCACTAAGGCATGAAAGATACAACAAAATCATGATAATCACAATATAAAGACTCATGGGCATGCTAGACACCGACGTATAGATACTCGGCATCATGCCTATACGTCGTACTCCACAATTAACATGTAGAAAATAGACACAACTCCTAATCCCTCAAGCTAAGGTTAGACCAAAAACTTACCTAGATAACTCGAACACAATTCACGATTCATCTATAGCTTTACCCCTTGATTCAACCACCAATTTGCTCGTATCTAGTCAAAAGTTACTTAATTACATCAATAAACGCTAAACGAATCAATTTGAATGCATGAAAATGAATTTTCAAAAGTTTTGCCCAAAAGTCAAAAATCGCCCCCGAGTCCACATGGTAAAAACCGAGGTTCAAACCAAAACCCGATTACCCATTCCCCCACAAACCCAAATATATAATTTATTTTGAAATCGTACTTCAAATCGAGGTTCAAATCCACAATTTTTGAAAAACCTAGGTTCTACCCAAAACACCCAATTTCCCCCATGAAAATCATTGATTTGAAGTTGAAATCATGTTAAAAATGTGAAGAATTGAAGGAAGTTAGTTAAAAATGACTTACAATTGATTTTGAGAAGAAGAAATCCTTGAAAAATCGCCTAAGTGTGTTTATGTTTTGAGAGAATATGAAAAATGGGTTTAAAATCGTCTAAGTATAAAAGTTGTAGGTCTCTGATATGGGAATTGCGAACATGGGTTTGAGAATTGCGAAGCTTGGGAATTGCGAACATGGGTTTGGGAATTGCGAATCCTAGAAATTTCGAAGGGAGGTTGGGAAATGCGAAGCCTGCAGGCCTGCAATTCCTTAAGTCTAAAATTTCACCCCGTGTCCTATCCAAAACTCACTCGAGCCCTCGGGGCTCCAAGCCAATTATATTCACAATCTCAAAAATATCCTACAGACTTATTCGTGTACTCAAATCACCAAAATAACATCATAAACATCGAATTAAACCTCAAGATCAATGACATTTCTCAAAACTTATTTAAACATCAAATTTACATTGAAGGTCCGAATCACGTCAAATGGATTCTGTTTCTTACCAAACTTCACATAATTATCTTAAATCATATAAGACTTGTACTAAGCGTCGGAACCAAAATACGGGTCCGATACCAACATGTTCTAATCAAAATTCCTTTCTAAACCTTATAAACAATTTCAGAAAATAATTTTCTACAAAAATTCATTTCTCGGGCTTGGGACCTTGGAATTCGATTCCGGGCATAAGCCCAAGTCCCATATTTTCCTACGGACCCTCCGGAACCGTCAAATCATGAGTCCGGGTCTGTTTATCCAAAACAGTGACCGAAGTCAAATTAATTCATTTTATAGTCAAAATTTTATCATTTTTCATAGATTTTCACTTATAGGCTTTCGGCTACGCGCCCGGAATACACACGCAAATCGAGGTAATGCTAAAAGAGGTTTTTAAGGCCTAGGAATGCAGAAATTAATTTAAAACAAGTGATGACCTTTTGGGTCATCCCATTCTCCACCTCTAAAACAACTGTTTGTCCTCGAATAGACAGAAGAAGGATGTACCTAAGTTGGGGAAAAGATGGGGATAACGGCTCCGCATATTAGGCTCGGACTCCCATGTCGATGCCTCAGGAGGCTGACCTCTCCACTGAACACAAACAGAAGAAAAACTCTTCGATCTTAACTGACGAATCTGCCGGTCTAGAATAGCTACCGGCTCCTCCTCATAAGACAAGTCCTTGTCCAACCACTACTGAAATCTAACACGTGGGATGAATCACCGTGATATTTCCGAAGCATTGACAAATGAAGCTCTGGATGCACGGCTGATGAGCTCGGCGGCAATGCAAGTCTATACGCCACCTCTCCCACTCGATCAATAATCTCAAACGGGCCAATGAACCTAGGGCTAAGCTTGCCCTTCTTTCGAAATCTCATCACGCCCTTCATAGGCGACACTCTAAGCAATACCCGCTCACCGACCATGAAAGCCAAATCTCAGACCTTGCGGTCGGCATAAGTCTTTTGCCTAGACTGAGCTGTACGAAGCCTATCCTGAATGATCCTAACCTTGTCCAAGGAATCCCGAACCAGATCCGTACCCAACAACCGAGCCTCTCCCGGCTCGAACCATCCAACCGTAGACCGACACCGTCTACCATATAAAGCCTCATAGGGATCCATCTGAATACTCGACTGGTAGCTGTTGTTGTAGGAAAACTCTGCTAAAGGAAAAAACTGATCCCAGAGCCTCTAAGTCAATGACACAAGCTCTGAGCATATCCTCCAAAATCTGAATGGTTCGCTCGGATTGCCCGTCCATCTGAGAATGAAATGTTGTGCTCAACTCAACCCGTGTGCCCAACTCTCGCTGAACTGCCTTTCAGAAAAGTGAGGTAAACTGCGTATCTCAATCCTAAAGGATAGACACGGGCATACCATAAAGACGAACAATCTCCCGGATATAGATCTCAGCTAACCTGTCGGAAAAATATGAGACTGCCATAGGAATGAAGTGTGTTGACTTGGTCAACCTATCAACAATGACCCACACTGCATCGAACTTCTTCTGAGTCCGTGGGAACCCAGTAACAAAGTCCATAGTGATACGCTCCCACTTCCACTCAGGTATCTCAATCTTCTGAAATGAACTACCGGGCCTCTGATGCTCGTACTTAACCTGCTGACAATTAAAACACCGAACTACATACACAACAATATCCTTCTTCATTCTCCGCCACTAATAATACTGCCGTAAGTCCTGATATATCTTCACGGCGCCAGGATAAATAGAGTACCGGGAGCTATGGGCCTCCTCTAAAATAAAATCTCGAAAACCATCCACATTAGTCACACAAACTCGACCCTGTAATCTCAAAACTCCTTCATCACCTATGGTAACCTGCTTGGTATCTTCGTGTTGCACTGTGTCTCTAAGGACACATAAATGGGGATCATCATACAGTCGATCCCCGATACGCTCCAATAATAAAGAACTAGAGACTGTGCAAGATAACACATGGTTGGGCTCAGAAACATCCAACCTCACAAACTGATTGGCCAAAGCCTGAACATCCAAAGCAAGCGGTCTCTCACCGACCGGAATATAAGCTGAACTGCCCATGCTGGCTGACTTCCTACTCAGGGCATCGGCCACCACATTGGCCTTCCCCGAATAATATAAAATGATGATATCATAATCCTTCAACAACTCTAACCACCTCCTCTACCTCAAATTCAACTCCTTTTGCTTGAACAGATACTGCAGACTCTCATGATCCGTGAACACCTCACGTGCCACGCCATAACGATAATGCCTCCAGATCTTCAACGCGTGGACAATGGTTGCCAACTCCAAATCATGAACCGGATAGTTCTTCTCATGAATGTTTATCTACCGCGAAGCATAGGCAATGACCTTGCCACCCTGCATCAACACCGTACCAAGACCAACACGAGATGCATCATAATAAACTGTATAAGGCCCTGAACCTGTGGGCAAAACCAAAACCAGTGCCGTAGTCAAAGCTGTCTTGAGCCTCTGGAAGCTCGCCACACACTCGTCCGACCATCTGAACTGGGCACCCTTCTGGGTTAACCTGGTCATCGGGGCTGCGATAGATAAAAACCCATCTACCGACCGACTATAGTAGTCTTCCAAACCCAAGAAACTCCGGATCTCTGTAGCTGATCCTGACCGAGGCCAGTTCTTGACTGCCTCAATCTTCTTCGGATCAACCTAAATACCCTCTACTGACACAACATGACCCAAGAATTCAACTGAACTCAACCAGAAATCACACTTCAAAAACTTGGCGTACAACTGACTGTCCCTCAAAGTCTGAAGAACCACTCTAAGATGTTGTTCGTGATCCTCCCAGCTACGGGAATATATCAAAATATCATCAATAAAGACTATCATGAACGAATCCAAGTAAGTCCTGAACACTCAGTTCATCAAATCCATAAAAGCTCCTGGGGCATTTGTCAACCCGAATGACATCACCAAGAACTCATAATGCCCGTAACGAGTATGGAAAGCTGTCTTAGGGACATCGAATGCCCTAATCCTCAACTGATGGTAGCCAGATCTTAAGAAAATCTTTGAAAATACCTTGGCACCTTGAAGCTGATCGAACAAATCATCAATCCTTGCTAGCGAATACTTATTCTTGATTATAACCTTGTTTAATTGCAGGTAATCTATACACATTCACATCGACTAATCCTTCTTCTTAAATAACAACACCAGTGCAACCCCAAGGCGAAACACTGGCCTAATGAAATACTTTTCAATCAAGTTTTGCAACTGCTCCTTCAACTCTTTCAACTCAGGCGGGGCCATACGATATGGCGGAATAGAAATGGGCTGAGTACCCGAAGCCAAATCAATGTAAAAGTCAATATCCCTGTCGGGTGGCATACCCGGTAGGTCTGAAGGGAATACCTCAGAAAACTCATAGACAATGGGCCCAAACTCAATAGAAGGAATCTCACCACTAGAATCACGAACATATGCCAAATAGGCCAAACACCCCTTCTCGACCATACGTCGAGCCTTCACATAGGATATAACACTACGGGTAAAATGACCAGGAGTCCCTCTCCACTCTAAATGAGGTAAATCCGGTAAGGCTAAGGTCACAGTCTTGTTATAATAGTCTAAGATAGCATGATAAGGTGATAACCAGTCCATCCCCAATATAACATCGAAATCAACCATGTCCAGAAGAAGCAAATCAACTTGAGTCTCAAGACATCCAATCACAACTATACATGACCGATGGACTCGATTTACCATAATAGCATCACCCACCGGTGTAGACACATAAACCTAGACACTCAAAGAATCACTTGGTACGATCGGATACGGTGCAAAATAAAATAGAAGCTTCTCTACTACAAACCAGAATAGTACATGCACCTCCACCTCTAATACCTTTACCTCCACCTCTAGCATCTCTACCTCCACCTCTAATACCTCGACCTCCACCTCTAATACCTCTACCTCCGCCTCTAATACCTCTACCTCCAACTTTAGCTAACTGAGCGGGCTGGACGAGTCCCTCCATAAACCTCATCACTCTCTCTCACAGTGGGAAGTATGATATGAGCATGACGGGCCAAGTCGGTGAATCTGATCTCGTATTGAGTAACAATTATAAAACCCTGCTGAAGACTCTTAAAGTGCCTCCAATAGACCTCTCTTTGAGTGATGGGGAGAAACTTCTCCAGAAATAGCTGTGTGAACTGTTCTCAAGTCAAAGCCGATGACTAAACTGGTATAGCTAATAAATAATCTCTACAACAGGTCTTGGTGGATCCAGACAAGCGAAAAGTAGCAAAATCGACCCTATTGGTCTCCAAGATCCCCATGTTCCTGAGAACCTCATGACAACTGCCTATATAGACTTGGGGATCCTCAGAAGATGCACCGCTCAAAGTAGTAGTGAAGAGCTTGGTGAAACTTATCCAAACTTTACAAAGCCTCCGAAGACGTAACTGATCTATCACCGGTCTAACCTACAGTTCGGCTGAAGAAGCGGTACGTGACCTTGCCATTCGCGAAAGAACAAGAGTAGAGGTTTCAACTTAGCAGTGAGAGAACAAAATCACACGACATGGAAGAATAGAAGAGAAACTTTTCCTAACTCTGTAGCCTCTAGGGATAAATACAGACGTCTCCGTACTGATCCCTCAGACTCTACTAAGCTTGTCTGTGAACTGTGACACCCATGTAACCTAGAGCTCTGATGCCAATTTCTCATAACCTGGATTCCTACCCTCGAGAGTCGTGATGGCGCCTACTAATATGAGCTAGGCAAGCCAATTAATTGAAAAAATTACCTTTTTACCCATTTTATATTCATTAGAAATTTTAATAATATTAATAACATTTAAACAGCGGAATATAACATAAGCGGAAGAAAGAAGCAATAAGTTATCTGAACATGAGTATCTAATATAACTGTTTGAGTCTAGACTACCAAGAACTGGTGTCACAGTTTCACAGACCATCTAAGAATACTACAAATAGAGGGTGTGAAAGAAATAAATACAATACTATTATTAGAAATACATAAAAGAAACAGGGATAATAAATAGAAGGAGACGTCAAGGCATGCGGATGCCTGCAGGACTACCTCGGGTCACATGATGATCAAGAATCAACAATCCCACCGCGGTCCAAAGTCTACAACACTAGGGTCTACACAAAAGAGTGCAGAGTATAGTATCAACACAACCGACCACATGTGTTGGTAAGTGCCTAGCCTAACCTCGGCGAAGTAGTGACGAGGCTAGGACCAGACTACCAAATAAACCCGTGCAGTTATAAAATATACACCAAAAAGTAAAGCAGAAATAAACAAATAAAGATGGGAGGGGGAAACATTCTTCGGGGAATAACATGTAAAAATAGAATATCAAGACAACTATGAAGGAATCAAAATCCAACCACTAACAAGAATAAGGAAAACAAAGCGGATTTCACTCTCTTTTCACATCCTGTTGCAGGCGTTGTCACGACTCAGATTTCCCGCCTACTAATGTGAGCTAGGCAAGCCAATCCCTATACTATTTATCTAATTATCCAATTATTCTCCTTTTAGCACTATAAAGCGTTAACATAATAACAACAAAAATTTAAATAATTAAGGTGAAGGAGACAATTAACATCTGAAATCTGCATCAATTACAACTCTTAAACCTCGAACACCACTATACCTGGTATCACAGTATCACAGACTATCTAAGATTGTTACATACAAAGTCTGAAGAAATAACAATACGTTGTTCCAGAATAAAGGGAAATGAAACAAGAAATAAGGAAAGAGGAGATGCTAGGGCCTGCGGATGCCTGCAGGTCTACCTTGGATCTCCAGGTGGACTGAAGGTAGCCTCCAACTACAGTTCGAAGTCAACAGCACTAGGATCTGCACAAAAGAATGCAGAGTGTAGCATCAGCACAACCGAACCTATGTGCTGGTAAGTGTCTAGCCTAACCCCGTGAGGTAGTGACGAGGCTAGACTAGACTACCACATAAACCTGTGCAGTTCAAATATATACAGCGGAAAAGAAATACAGAGATAACCAATAAATATGGGAGGGGGAAGCATGCTATGGGGAAGATAACAATTCCGAGTAAAAGTCATTAAGTAACGAAGGAAACAACATAACTTAGACATCAATAAAGAATCATAAATCAATAAGTGCACGACATCACCCTTCGTGCTTCTACTCTCGTCCTTACCAACGCAATAATACAATAAAATGTGCACGGCATCACCCTTTGTGGTTTTACTCTCTTTCCTCGCCATATAATCATTAGAATCGACATGAAAGGTACATTGTGCGGTACGACATCACCCTTCTTGCTTTACACTCTTTCCTCACAATCATGCACGGTATCACCCTTCGTGCTTAAACACTCTTCCTCACCCAAACAACAATCACAAACAATGGGGGGAAGGGATAAACAAGATTATAATAGAACTCTCGGCAAGGGAACAACAATTAAACACTTAAATCCCTGCAAGGGAACAATATCAATAATATCCACATCCCGGCAAGGGAGATAACCGATAAATCAACAATAACCCGGCAAAGGTATCAACACAATAACTTCTTTCTCCTTTTTCACTTTTACTTCATAACTCACTTACCACTTGAGCCAATGCTCCAAAGTGTTCAATCAACTCATATAGTTTCACAATTCATAATATAGCTTGAGCTAATGCTCCTCAATGTTCAAAGGTCACAATTACTCCTGCAAACTTTTCACAACAAATAAAAATCACCTCTAAAAGCATAGATAATACAACGAAGTCTTGAAAATCACAATATAAGATCCACGGGCATGCTCGTCATCATGCCTATACATCATACTCAACAATTATCACATAGCAAATATGACTCGACTCCTAATCCCTCAAGCTAAGGCTAGACCAAACACTTACCTCGATGCCACGGACACAATTCAAGTTTCAATTATGGCTTTACCCCTTGATTCCACCGCCAATTCGCTCGTATCTAGTCACAAATTACTTAATTACTTCAATAAATTCTAATTGAATCAATTTGAATGAATGAAAATGAATTTTCCAAAGTTTTGCCAAAAAGTCAAAAATTGCCCCTGGGCCCACTTGGTCAAAACCCGAAGTTCGAACCAAAACCCGATCACCTATTCTTCCACGAACTCAAATATATAATTTGTTTTTAAATCGGACCTCAAATCAAGGTCCAAATCCCCAATTTTTGAAAAACCTAGGTTCTACCCAAAACACCCAATTTCCCCCATGAAAATCCTTGATTTTAAGTTGATATCATGTTAGAAGATGATAAAAATTGAAGAAATCTGGTTAAAAACGACTTACAATTGATTTGGAAAAGAAAGAATTCTTGAAAAATCGCCTAAGTGTGTTTGTGTTTGAGAGAATATGAAAAATGGGGTTTAAAATCGGCTAAGTATAAAATTGAAGGTCTCAGATGTGGGAATTACGAACCCCGATATTTGCAGATGTGGGAAATGCGAAACAGGGTTTGCATTTGCGAACCCTTCAGAAATTCCCAACTTTTGCATTTACGACTCCGTATTTGCGATCGCAGACGTCGCATTTGCGACTAGACCTTCGCATTTGCGAACCAATTGGTCGCATTTACGATCAGGACTGCCCAGGTCCCATCTTCACATTTGCGAACCACGCTTCGCATTTTTAAGTTCAAAATGCACCCCGTGGCCTATTCAAAACTAACCCGAGCCCTCAGGGCTCCAAACCAAATATACACACAACCTCAAAAACATCTTACAGACTTATTCGTGTGATCAAATTACCAAAATAACATCACAAACATCGAATTAAACCTCAAAATCCATGAATTCTTTCAAACTTCTTAAAATATCAAATTTTCCAATTTAGGTCCGAATTACGTCGAACGACATCCGTTTTTCACCAAATTTCACAGAAATATCTTAAATCAATATAAGACCTGTATCGGGCGCCAGAACCAAAATATGGGCCCGATACCATCAGGTTCTAATCAAATTTCATTTCAAGTTTCCTTAAACAATTTTAGAAAACAATTTCTTTCAAAAATTCATTTCTCGGGCTTGGGACCTCGGAATTCGATTTCGGGCATACGCCTAAGTCCCATATTTTCCTACAGACCATCCGGGACTGTCAAATTATGGGTCCGGGTCCGTTTTACCCAAAATGTTGACCAAAGTCAAATTAATTTATTTTATATTCAAAACTTATCATTTTTCACATATTTTCTCATTTAAGCTTTCCGGCTACGCGCCTAGACAGCGCATGCAAATCGAGGTGACTCTAAATGAGGTTTTCAAGGCCTCGGAATCAAAGAATTTAATTTAAAAATAAGTGATGACCTTTTGGGTCATCACATGCGTGCAACCTGATCCTATTTCCTGTATCTCGTGGCAGGCGTGCCACCCACTCCCATTTCACTTATCTTGTAGTAGACGTACCACCTGCTCCTATTTCATTTATCTTGTGGTAGACATACCACCCGCTCCCATTTCATTATATCTTGTGGTAGGCATACCACCCGCTCCCATTTCATTATATCTTGTGGTAGGCGTACCACCCGCTCCCATTTTATTATATCTTGTGGTAGGCGTACCACCTGCTCCCCGTTACAAGCCAACAATAATTACAAGGAATCCCGGCAAGGGAACAATAATATCTCAACAATATCTCGACAAAGGAAATAATAATATCAAATAAACATCCTGGCAAGGGAACAATAAGTCAACAATTAAACCTCGGCAAGGGAACTACATTAATAATATCAACATCCCGGCAAAGGAGATAACAAATAAATCAACAATAGCCTGGCAAGGGTGACAACGTAATAATCTCTTCTCTTTCTCATTTTTACTTCACAATTCACTTCACAACTCAAGCCAATGCTCTAAAAGTTCAATTTTCACTTATACTTTCACAACTCGTTGTACAACTTGAGTCAACGCTCCTCAATGTTCGTAGGTCACAATTCTTTCCACAAACTTTATACTACAAATAGAAATCACCACTAAGGCATGAAAGATACAAGGAAGTCATGATAATCACAATATAAAGATTCACGGGCATGCTAGACACCGACGTATAGATACTCATCACCATGCCTATATGTCGTACTCCACAATTAACACGTAGCAAATAGACACAACTCCTAATCCCTCAAGCTAAGGTTAGACTAAACATTTACCTCGATGCCTCGAACACAATTCACGATTCAACTATAGCTTTATCCCTTGATTCCACCACCAATTCGCTCGTATCTAGTCACAAGTTACTTAATTACATCAATAAACGCTAAATGAATCAATTTTAATGCATGAAAATGAATTTTCCAAAGTTTTGCCCAAGAGTCAAAAATCGCCCCCGGGCCCACATGGTCAAAACCTGAGGTTCGAATCAAAACCCGATTACCAATTTCCCCGCGAACCCAAATATATAATTTGTTTTGAAATCGGACCTCAAATCGAGGTTCAAATCCCCAATTTTAGAAAAACCTAGGTTCTACCCAAAATACCTAATTTTCCCCGTGAAAATCATTGATTTGAAGTTGAAATCATGTTTAAAAATATTAAGAATTGAAGGAATTTAGTTAAAAATGACTTACAATTGATTTGGAGAAGAAGAAAACCTTGAAAAATCGCCTAAGTGTGTTTATGCTTTGAGAGAATATGAAAAATGGGTTTAAAATCGTCTAAGTATAAAAGTTGCAGGTCTCTGATATGGGAATTGCGAACATGGGTTTGGGAATTGTGAACATGGGTTTGGCAATTGGGAAGCTTGGGAATTGTGAACATGGGTTTAGGAATTACGAAACCTGGAAATTGCGTACATGGGCTTGGGAATTGCGAAGCCTGGGAATTGCGAACATGGGTTTGGGAATTGCGAAGCCTAGGAATTGCGAAGGGAGGTTGAAAAATGCGAAGCCTGAAGGCCTGCAATTCCTTAAGTTTAAAATTTCACCCCGTGGCCTATCCAAAACTCACCCGAGCCCCCGGGGCTCCAAACCAAATATACACACAACCTCAAAAACATCGTACAGACTTATTCGTGTATTCAAATCACCAAAATAACATCATGAACAACGAATTAAACCTCAAGATCAATGAAATTTCTCAAAACTTCTTTAAACATCAAATTTGCATTTAAGGTCTAAATCATGTCAAATGGATTTCGTTTCTCACCAAACTTCACAGAATTATCTTAAATCATATATAAGACATGTACCAAGCGCCGGAACTAAAATACGGGTCCGATACCAACACGTTCTAATCAAAATTCCTTTCCAAACCTTATAAACAATTTCAGAAAATAATTTTCTTCAAAAATTCATTTCTCGGGCTTGGGACCTCGGATTCGATTCCGGACATACGCCCAAGTCTCATATTTTCCTACGGACCCTCCGGGACCGTCAAATTACGGGTCCGAGTCTGCTTATCCAAAACATTGACCGAAGTCAAATTAATTTATTTTATAGTCAAAAATTTATTATTTTTTACAGATTTTCACATATAGGCTTCCGGCTACGTGCCCGGACCATGCACAGAAATCGAGGTGATGGTAAAAGAGGGTTTTAAGGCCTCAGAGCGCATAATTCATTTAAAACGAGTGATGTCCTTTTGGGTCATCACACAATTACATCAAAACCTTTTTTGATTATACAATGAATTAGAAGCATGTTGGAGTCTCCAATTATTTTGAACTCGAATACTATTTTAATATAGTACTCCCTCCGTTGCAATTTATGTGAACCTGTTTGACCGGGCACGAAATTTAAGAAAAAATGAAGATTTTTGAAATTTGTGATCCTAAACAAATTAAAAAAGGGCCAGAGTATTTTGTGGTTATAAAAGCTTCTCATTAATGGTAGAATTAAGTTTAAGCTAAATTGTTATCAAATTTAGAAAACGTTCATTTTTTTGGAACAGACAAAAAAGAAATAGGTTCATATAAATTGGAACAGAGAGAGTAACATTCTTTTTGTAGATCTGCTTTAACGCTTATTACTATTTTACATAATTTATTTTTTAAATAATTATTTTTAATTGACGCAATATACTCGTGCAACGCATGTACTCTTTCTAGTTATGTTAAAACTGTATAAGTTATTAAGAAACAACGAAATGACAGTACAATACTAACTATTTACACAAATACATAAACCCTCTGATTAAACTTAAACCAATCTCTATGTAGAAAATGACGTGGATGAACTTATTTCCTAAAAATTACCAGATTCTTTTCCTTCTTAGTATCAAATGTATTAACGACTTTTTGTTTTCAGTTTATTCTTTAAATGCATTAATATTTTGTTTGTTACTTTATTTAACTATGGCATACAAAGTAATTTATTTCTCAAATTGAAGTTATTAACGGCAAAATATTCAATTTAGAGCAAAAATAATAAATAATTAGTGATGCAAAGCCCCTAATAAATTACTAAAAACACTCTTAACAAAGTAAAAGATGATATTTTTCTTACCAAAGTAGCTCTTGGTTTTTTCAAAATATATTTGATTTGACTATAGTTGCATATTAGTTAAATGAATTAGATCTAGACATTTTTGTGTGTGACGACGACAACGGTGTTCTGACCGTTTTATACGTATCTCCGTTAATTCTAAAAGGTATCTGCTATCTTTCATCGTATGTAGCTAAAAGATCTGAACTCAAAATCTCATAGTTTTTCTCACTCCAACTAGGGTTGGGTGCCGGTTGGTTCGGTTCGGTTATGAATATTATCGGTTTAGCATATCGGTTATCGATTTACAAATTTGATAAACCGATAATCGAACCGATAAGATATTGGTTATCGGGTATCAGTTAATCGGTTATCGATCATTATCGATTCGGTTATCGGTTTACCCGATAAGATAACTCAATCTAGAGTTGAGCAAAAAAGAAAAGGCAATTCACTGGAGTTAAGCAAAAAAAAAAAGAAGAATTCACATATAGTATCCTAAAGACTTACGCTAGGAGTAACGGGTAAGGTGTATAGAGAATGAAGATAAAGCAACTGAAGAGTGGAGTTGAGAAAGAATAGGAGAGAATGGACTGAAGCCCTATCATTTGTATATGCTTAAGGATAAAGTCGTAATTTTATTAATTTTTATTGGGTTATCGGTTAACCCATTAACAAAATTGACAAATCGAGGCCCGCACCGATAACCCAATAGTAAAAAAATTCTAAACTGTTACCGAACCGTTAACCCAATAATCTGATACCGATAACCTAAAAAATAATTTACGGTTCGGGTTATCGGTTTTACCCGATACATGCCCAACCCTAACTCCAGCGACAACTAGGCCAAAAAGAAAGAGCTTGCACAAATGACCTTTTCTGAGGCCATTATTTATTTTCCATGTTAATCCACTGAACTAAATTGTCAAAATGAGTTTTATCCAAAATTAATTATGGACAACAACAATAACATACCCAATAAAATTCTACCAGTAGAGTCCGAGGAGGGTAGGATGACACTGATCTTACTCCTACCCCGGAAGGGTAGAGAGGTTGTTTTTGGGAGACCCTCGGCTCAACACAAGAAATACTAATATCAGAAAAGAAACTAAAGCAGAGATCTGTAACAACAAAAGAAGCAAAAGAAGTAATAATAATTATCTTAAAATACACCAAATAAGTAAAAGATAGTGAAAAATTAACTAGAGACCTTTATACAAAAAGTCGATCGAATTCACCTTTTGATTTTCTAATCAATATACATGAATTATGCACTGATAATAGACAACTATACATATTATATATGGAATTGTACATATACTATACATCCTTTAGTTATATTTAATTTAAGCGGTTGAATGAGAGGCTATTTACGTAAATATTTCAATTAAGTAGTTCAAGAATTGGTCATGTGATGCAAATAATAATCCAACAAATAGTCAAACATAGAAGAAAAAAATAATAATAATAGGAGGGCGGTAGCATGTGTAAAGTAACAAATTCAAAATTCAAAATAAAGAGGGGGGAAAGGCAAACCCTGCTGTCGGTGCAGTGCCGTTGCAACGGGGAAATGCTTTACTTTACGCTCCCCAAATACTAGTTGTTGAAATTCATCACTGTTTCCTCTACCACTCTCTTCGTCAAACTCAATCAGCGTTTAACAATGGAGAAATACGAGAAATTGGAGAAAGTAGGAGAAGGAACGTACGGCAAAGTATACAAAGCAAAGGACAAGGCAACGGGCCAATTGGTGGCGCTGAAGAAAACTCGGCTAGAAATGGACGAAGAAGGGATTCCACCCACTGCTCTAAGAGAAATCTCCCTTCTTCAAATGCTTTCCAATTCTCTCTACATCGTTCGTCTCCTCTGTGTCGAGCAAATTGACAAAAATGGAAAGCCTCTTCTTTACCTAGTTTTTGAATATTTGGATACTGATCTGAAGAAATTCGTCGATTCTCATCGTAAAGGTCCCAATCCTAGACCTCTACCTCCTTCTCTCATCCAGGTCAGTCTAACCCCTTTTCTCTTTGTATGTTTTGAAATGTTAGTAATTTTTCAGATGGATGTCTGAACTCCGTATTGAAAATGTTTATTTCTTTGGTTCATATTAAAAATTTAAACTTGGTGAGTTCAATCTTTAGGTTTTAAGTACTAAATCTAATTACACTTTTGAAATTATGGTTTAAGAATTTTACTCATATTTTGAAATTTTAGCGTTTTTCACATGTGTATTTGTACTTAGTGTGGAAATGTTGGGTTGAGTTGATGAATTAAATTGGAATGGATATGTTTATTTCTATTGATTGGTATTGGCATTTTTTATCATTTCCAACAGAGTTTCTTATATCAATTGTGCAAAGGGGTCGCTCACTGCCATAGCCATGGAGTTCTCCACAGGTCTATTCTAGTCACCGGTCCTTTATGTTTTTGGCATTGGGTTAGATTAGTGTTATGTCAGATATATGTTTTAGTCATTTTAGTATGATTGATTTACTTTAGGTCATATATTTTCTAGGAGTCATTAGTCGTGTTAGATTTATATGCCAGTAGAAAATATATGGAGCTTCTAGTTCCTTTGTTTTGTTTTGTATAATATTGGTCAGAGATGTGCTTAAATGACGATCCAATTTCAAGTCGTTGGGATTGAGCACAGTAGAACTTGTACTAGTGGTGTTAGTTTACTGTAAACTTTGGTCAGTTTACCTATTGTTAATCAACCTTTTATTATCAGAGATTTGAAGCCACAGAATTTATTAGTGGACAAAGAGAAGGGCATACTTAAGATTGCTGATTTGGGTCTTGGAAGGGCTTTCACCGTCCCAATAAAGAGCTACACCCATGAGGTTAACAGTTTTCTCTTTCTTCGTACTGGCATTGCCACCTAAATCACCAGAAAGATATAGAAAGAAAGAGAAATCTGGAAGTCAAAATTAAGTACTTGATTAGTGGAATTGCTCATTTTGGGTTTTTTTTTTTTTTTTTTTTTTTTGTTCAGATTGTTACTCTATGGTACAGAGCTCCTGAAGTCTTGTTGGGATCTACTCATTACTCAACTGCGGTTGATATGTGGTCTGTGGGATGTATTTTTGGTGAGTTTGTTTGAGTTGATCATGCTATGTACTCTTGTAGACCAATTCTCTGCTTAGATTTTTTTGCTTCTTTTAAGTTAGAAATGTTTTTTGATGCTTTGAATCATACTCCATTTTAACCTTTTCTTCTCTTTGACTAGTTTCTTGTAGCACTGATTTGTTCGATATGTTTTTGACATGATAATTTTAATACGCTATTTGTAGTTACGGACGGAAATTTTGGTTAGGCGTAAGTTTGTTCTTATATTAAGTAGAACATATTAGTTCCATGGGAAGGTAGTTTTAAATGCCTGGTTTGAACTTCGCAAGAAGTTGGTTTTGGGCACTTTATGTTCTTTTAGTATCACGTTTATATAAAATATGGAAGGGCTTTGGGTTGCTCTCAAGATGTCTTAAGTTCTACAAAATTACTTTTTGATCTCAAAGGCTGTTTTTAGAGAATTGGTATATTTGATAGAGTGGTTGAAAAAACGAGGATGGACATATTAAAGTAGGTATGCACCTTAAGGCTCCTATGAGGCGCCCTTACGCCCTAAAGCTAGGTGAAGCATGGGTTGTGGAGCTTTTGCCTCGCTTAGGCAACACTTAGTGCAGGCGTCGAGGCGGTAAGGCATGCGTCTCGTTGGGTTCTTCTTGAAGAGGATGACATTAAACAATAAATATAACTGGGAAAGAGATGGATTAATTGTTCAAAAAGGGTTATGAATACATTTCATACATATTATGAAAAGGAATTTAGAAATATTATCATTTAACCTGAATTAGAAACTTTAAACTGCATCTTTGCATCTAAAAGTCAAAATTTAAGTTCGTTTAAGACTTAGTTTGCATATTCTTACTTCATATGTTTCTTTTATTGTAGGTTTTTTCAATTACTTTGTTCATATAATTATTGGCTGTGTTTATATTCATTACTAGTTAGAGATTTAAGCTCATGCTTTAATTTCGGTTTGTACTTAAATCCCTAGCAGGCCTTAGAAACTTTTATACACTTTTTGCCTTTGACAACATTTGATACAGCATCTCTAGAAGCACTTCTAAAGAACCCTGATTATTTTTACAACTTATTCAGTGAAGACTTTTACCATCTATATTTTCTTTGTAACATCAAAATAATTTTGCAGAATAAATTCTTGTAAAGCACTTCTATGTAAATTCTAAACTAACAATTTATTCTAATTGGACCAAGCGGTTCAGGCCAGACATAAAATATTAATTCTAGATAATCTTTTTTCCTGGGGGGTATGGGTTTAACCGTTTAAGCATTGGCGAAGAAATGTACATAAGAACGAAAATCCTTTTAGTCGCTTAAGGGGTTGGCCTAGTGGTCAAAGGCAAGCTTTATTTCTGGTGAAATTCACTCACTCTACCATGCATAGGTCTTAATTTGCTTTCTCTACATGATGTAGCCGAGATGGTTCGAAGGCAGGCCTTATTTCCTGGTGACTCTGAGTTTCAGCAATTGCTTCACATATTCAGGTATGGCTATGATCTATCACCAAGTCTTTGCATTTTCCTGTTTTCTTGTCATTTTGTGTGGTCCGGTAGGGAGAGAGGGGTTACCAACAATGTCTATGTTGGATTCAGCTATAACAGTAGCTTCTGGCATAGTGTAATTGCTCTTTAGTTTAAGTAGCAAACACCTCAGAGGCTCAGACAAAGCTGCGTGTCGAGGCGAAAAGGAATTTTCAAGGGTGTTTTCCACATAAGATTTGAGGTATTAAGTATTAACAAGTATGTTGGATTCAGCTATAACAGTAGCTTCTGGCATAGTGTAATTGCTCTTTAGTTTAAGTAGCAAACACCTCAGACAAAGCTGCGTGTCGAGGCGAAAAGGAATTTTCAAGGGTGTTTTCCACATAAGATTTGAGGTATTAAGTATTAACAAGTATTCAGAATATTATATTTTGATACCAATTGCCACCTTGATAGTTTGGCTTTCAACTATCCTGCAGGGTCAAGGATAGAATTGTTACATATTCTTTAAGATAGATGGGTTTTACCTGATGATATGAAAATTGGGCTCATGTAATACAAGAAAGATTTTTCATTCCTATAAAAGCAGCTTTTGTAAAGGGGTATGACAAATAGAAGCAATAGGTTAAAATGGAGGACTTTTAGAGGTTTTAGATCTGAAATTTTGAAGGGCAGCATCAAGTTTCTAGTACTAATGTTAATAAAACCAAAAGTAAAATGAACTGAATAAAGCATTGCAGCCAACTGTTCTCTTTTGATAAATCTGAATATGGCTAATGAATTGATTATCTTAACATATGTTTAAGTAAACTGGTGAAGGTTGTTAGGAACCCCAACTGAGAAGCAGTGGCCTGGAGTGAGTTCACTCCGCGACTGGCATGTTTATCCAAAATGGGAATCTCAGAACTTGGCCTCTGCTGTTCCAGCATTGGGTCCTGATGGCGTGGATCTCCTCACGGTAAATCTCCATCTCATCTTATGGATAAATTTTCCTACTATATCAGCTCATGTTCATATAATATTTTGTTATTTCTCTGTTCTTACTGTTTCTTGTTAGAATAGTAAATGTATAATGTTATTGTTTTTGCTTGGTCATGGTAGAAAATGCTCCAATATGATCCGGCAGATAGGATTTCAGCAAAAGCTGCACTTGATCATCCATACTTTGATAGCTTGGACAAGTCTCAATTCTGAGGTTGCTTCTAATGCTCCAATATGCTCCAACATCCATATTTTAGTTCTTAGGACGTTCTCAGTCCTGAAGAATATCATCTTCTTGGTGATTTGAAGTCTGCACTGTAATCTTGTCGACTTTCAATATCCAGCTTTTCTAAACTCCTTCTAAAGGCCTGTTTATGGTCAAGTTTCATGTAGTTCAAATGATATGAGGAAAAAAAAGTTTTCTTTTTGCTGATCTTAAGGTCCAAACCAATGCTCTACAGAACATTGGAAAGCGTATTGGTTGTTAAATGTTTAACTTTACTTACAAACAGGCATTGTTATACTATCCTTTTGGGTTATCGATTATTGCACAAACTTACAATATGGTATACTAAATGAGAAATCACAGGAACCTCCCTTCTTAGCATTAGTGGCATAAATAAGCATAAAATGTTATGACATCTTTCGTTGTTAGCTATGCAAATTCATATTTGTAGTAGGGTTCAAACTTATATTTGTCCAGCCTCAAAATGTAGTGTTATTATGTTTTGACACTTCGGGATGTGTTCTAGTCCTAAACAGAAAATTTGAAGTATCAAATTTCTTGCATGTTCTTTACTTGCATTAAAGTAATTCACATTTTAACTTTCATATTCTCGAACCAAGAATATGTAAATTCTTTTACAGGAAATTAATTTTAAAAAATGAAGAATTGAATATCTAGTGCCAGGTTCTCAACCTAACACCTCAAAAAATAAAAATTAAATAAATCATCTATCTCTCCAATATTTACAAGAGTTTGGCAAGGAGAGAAGGGTGGACCTGTAGCACAAAGACTACCAGATTACTACTTAATTAGGCTACTCTACTGGCTGGTCAAGCAACTAGCAAGAATGAAAGGAGAAGATTTTTCTACCCTTAATTGGAGATGAGGTTCAAGTGGGGTTGGGGTTGGGGGT
>MU682363.1:20413-31437 GCA_026770625.1 Nicotiana glauca
GGGGAGTGAAATTTTCTTTTGTAGGGAGAGCGAAGACTTGTACAATGCGAATCAGAAATTCAGAATTAATCTGGCTAATGAATTTTGGGCACTAATGTTTGAAAAAAAAAAAATGAATGGGAAAGATATCAATTCCAATTACCTAATCAGCTAGGGCATAGAGGTACTACTAACCATAATTAGCACCTCATATCTAGTTACTACCACACCATAGCACGGCGCGGTAGGTTTTCCCTTACATTAAGGCTGTCGGACCCAGGCTTGCGAGCCCACATGGCTTTTGGGCTAAACAGGTTAGCCCGTATGGTCGGGGCCCAAGCGGTCCTGGTAGCCCACTGTGGACGGTCCAGCATAGAGAGACTGCGAGCCCGGGACCGTTTAGCCCGGGAACGGCTGATGGGCCGGGCCGGCCGTTCAACCAGGCCTAAAGGGCCCAACAACTATTTTTCAAAATTTGTATTTTTATAAAAAAAATTGACCAATGATTGGAAGTTTAAAAATTAGCCGTTGGCCTGCCAATTTAGCTGTTTGGCTTTTAAAAAATAGTCATTTGCTCCCCAAACTTTTTATAATTATACTTTTACCCTATTCTTAACTATAAATACCCCCTCATTCTTTCATTTTTACTCACAAAATCACCAATCTCTCTTAATCTCTCTCTAATTTTCTTCTATAATTGCTTACTTTATTATTGTAATTTGTGAAAAAATTGTAAAGTTGGTGAATTGAAGTATTCAAGTCTTCAATGATATACAATTTTCAAGAAGTTGTTCGTCAATTCGGTAAACTCGTTCCAACTCTTAAGTTTTAATATTATAGTTTTGTTTGTTTTAGTTTGTATAATTATAATTAATATGGCCTTTTCTTTGAAAATAATATTTGGTGGCAAGGGAAAATTTAAAATTGCTGAATCTAGTGGCCAAGCTACTACTCCTCCCCCGACTCCCCGACCTAAACCTGTTACCCGTCCTCCTTAACCTGTTATTCTTAATAGTGATAACCTTTGTTTTTAATTTACCGATAGTCAATTTTATCATGATATTGCACCAGGTCAATAATTAAATAATGAATACATGAATACTAGTTATGGTAATCCAACTATCGATGAAAATGATGAGGAAAATGATGATTTAGATAAAATGCAACCGGATTTAGGTGATACACCTACTAGTCCTGTTGTTAACCCAACTGATAATAATTCAAATGATGCCCCACCTGACCCTCCTATAGTAATCCCTACTTTTAATAGACAACCTTCTAGACGGTGCGAAACATCTCTTGTTTCGTACTTTTTTATTCAATTAAGAGATCAAAATAAGGCTAAGTGTAAAACTTGTGGGACTTTGA
This sequence comes from Nicotiana glauca, assembly GCA_026770625.1. NCBI lineage: Eukaryota > Viridiplantae > Streptophyta > Magnoliopsida > Solanales > Solanaceae > Nicotiana > Nicotiana glauca. Next base: position 21,761 of record MU682363.1, read on the forward strand.
TGGCTCATAAATTTACTAGAGACCATAGCGGTACGGGTAGTTTGACTAGACACATAAAGACACACCCTAAAGATAAAGCTAGATTTCTTCAAATGAAAGTTGCGCAAGAGGGGACAAGTGTAGGTACTCAGGTTAACCCTAGTTCAACCGGGAATTAACACTGTTACTGGTGGCATTTTATATTACGATCCAGATAAAGATCGTGAAGAATTGGCAAAAATGGTTACTGTTATGTGCTTACCCTATAGTTTTCCTTCTAACCCTCACTTTGTGCATTATATTATAAGAGTTTTTAATCCTACTTATAAAGGATGGTCTCGCACAACCTTAAAGAGCAATATTTATAAATATAAACATGAATATGAATAATATTTGCACTATTTATTTACTCATATAAATTGTTGCGTTACTATTACTATTGATATTGGTAGAAGTGGTAATGGATGTGATTATCTTACTGTTACCACTCATTGGATTGATGAGGAATGGATAATGCAAATGCGCATTATTGCTTATAGAATAATTAATTCACATCACACAGATAAGTTTATTGCTAACACAGTTACAAATATTTGTAGATATTTTTGCATTAGAGATAAAATAATATTAGTTTCAATTGATAATGCTTCTTGTAACACCAATGCTATAGGCTTGCTTACAACTATACTAAATCCTGTATTTAGTAATATTTTCCATGTTAGATGTATTTGTCATATTTACCATTTAATCATCGGTGATGGTATGAAAATTTTAAATGTTCAAATTGAAAAGGTTAAAATGGCTCTTAATTGGCTTTTTTATTCAAACCGTAGAAGTAGACTTATAGAATATTTTAAAAAATATGATGAATTTGGCCTTAGAGAAAGAAAGGTTCCTAAACCTTGTCCGACTAGATGGAATTACATATATGAAAGTTTAGTTGTTGCATATGAATATAGAAACCCAATAAACGCAATGTTTAATGCCCGTGTTGGTGGTGACGATGATGATGATGATGAGCACCTTACAAATCAGGATTGGATTAATGTTAAAATTCTTGTAGAATTTTTAGAACAATTTCATGTTGATACAAATGAATTATCTGGGCAATATTATCCTACTATTTCTAACTGTTTAGTTTATATAGCAGAACTTGTAATTTCGTTTACTCAATTTTCAGAGGGTGGGGTAATTTATCAACTTGCTATTGATTCTATGAAAGATAAGTTTAAAAAATATTTTTTTTTTCTCTCCCCCTATTTATGGTGTTGCTGCCATGTTAAATCCTACCATGAAATTAGGAGGTCCTCACTTTTCAGATATAAATATTTATAAGACTTTATCACTTTCAAATGAGGAATTTTCTACACTCAGATGCAAAAGCCTCAATTAAAATAAACTCTCAAACAATTTATAATGCTTATCAACTTGCCTTAGATTGCTAGACCAAATGTTCCAACTCCTACTTCATCTAGTTCGCAATCATCTAAAAGAAATACGGGCCTAAAAAAACTTAGTTCTTGGATGGGGTTCAGGGGTCCTCAAGGTGATAATATTGGTGATAGTTCACAACTAAATGAGCTTCAAGTTTATTTGTCGTTGGAACTTGAATTAGAGAATCCCGACGGCTCATTTGATGTTTTGCAATGGTGGAAGGACAAAGAAAAATACTATCTGGTTCTTTCAAGGATGACTCAAGATATTTTAAGTATTCAAGCTTCAACAGTGGCATCGGAGAGCACTTTCAGTCATACGAGACTTCAAATCGGTGATCATAGAGCGTCTATGAGGGAGAGCTTGAAAAAATCAGTACTCTTCAAATATTGGATCCGTTCGTAAAGAAGAAATTTTGGACTTGCTGAATCCTAACCGGAGATAGACGAAGCTTATGAAGAAATGCTAGCGGAACTTGCAGAGGATGCTGCTTCGCTCGGAAGCGGTGATTAACAAGCTTCTTTTCTGCTACCACCAACGAAAATTCCTTCGAACCTTGAAGGATTTGTGAAATTTGTTAAAGATAATATGTAGACTAATATGTAACTTGTATTTTGGCACTTCTTTTATTAGTTTTTTTTTCTTTTATTGGTGGTATTAGCACCTTGTTGTGTTCATTCCATTGGGGGAAGGAAGACTAAGAAAGATATTGCCATTTTTTTTGTTAATGTCATAATAATAAAAATTATAAGATATTCCCTTGAATATTTTTTTATAATTTTTATGTGTTTAATTTGAATTAGAAGATTTAAGTCAGAATTATATAATAAAATTTACAAGAAATTGCCTTATATAAAAAAATTTTAAAAACAAAATACCCCGAAACACTTAGGCCTGGCCCACAGTGGGCCGGTTCCACCTTCCAGTACTGTTAAGCCCGGGACCACTTGGCCCGACCCGCCAGATCCCGGGACCGTTTGGCCTAGCCCATTTAGCCCATTTAGGCCCGAGCCCGGACCACATAACAACCTTACCTTACATACATCAAAATCAACCGAACATCCTCAATCCCAGCTTATTAACTAATATGTTCTTTGATCACGCCCAACTATGCCTTATAAAAAGGACTAAGCGGTTTTAAAGTTCGAAGTCGAATCCCACATAGAACTAAGGCTTAGTTACAACTGTTCACTATCACTAAGAAGACAAACTTGAATAATTCCTAACTTATAGATATTAAGATTATTGTCTTTAACTAATTAAATAACAAATAGTAAATTAACAACTAAAGATACTAAGGGATAGAGACAAAATTAAAGAGGTCTAGAGTTATGATTTCCCCTATTGTCGGAATCCTTCCCGCTATATTTTCTATAAATTCGCCTAAGTATTCACTGCCGATCATGAGCACTCTCACTGTCGTAATTCTCTCATGAGTAATTACCACAATCTACTAGATATATTCTCCCGAATTACGCTATATGGTGTTAAGTACGGCTCACTCGGATCGCACCCAAGGTTTCGCTATCCCTAATCTCACCTTTAAACCCTCCGTATTGATCCCTCATATACGTTAGGAGTGATGTTGTTTAACAACTACCTAAATATGCACTCTCTCCCGAATAATACACACTAAATAGGCACAGTCGATTGAGAGCTCTTCAACGAACCACAATAATAATATAGTTGAACAAATAGAGAAAATACTATGGCAAATCTATATTAACGTAACAAGAAAATCATCCTTCAATAGGTTCCGTTAAAACCCTAAATAACAAATTAGCTATTCATAATAGTATGCATAAGTACAATACTAGAGTTCATAACCAATAACAGAAATAGGAAGAAGGAAGTGAAAAACTCGTAGAAGAATTCTCTCCTTGCTCCTAGTATGTTCTTGCCTCATTAGGTCAAATCCTTGGTCTTCTTAACCTCCTTAGGTCTAAGTTATGTCAAAAGTATGTCCAAGGTTATCAAAATACCATTTCTCCATGTATATATACCAAGTAGGGTCGGACCCAAATAATTATACCTTCTCCTACGCAAAAAGGACACTTTTCCAGGTTAGGGCGTCCGCGGCCACGGACCTAACCACGGATTTGCATAGTGTTCTGTTCGCGACTGCGGATTCGACCGCGGATATTACCGTGGACCGTTATAGTTTGAAAAAATGTAAAATATGAAAGTTGTAGCCCTTTGAATCAGCTTTCCAACCATATATTGTGGAGCCCAAATGGAGTTCTGAGCGAAAAGTTATGTGCATTTTACTAGACAGTGCGCAATATACCTACTCGATTCTTCGTTCGTTCTTAACTATCATCCATTGATCCCCGAACACGATCTCGGCTTAATTCCTTAGGATTTTACTCAGACTTCAAAGCTTCAAATCACTTGAATTCATTCCATATCATCTACATAGCTCGGAATCACTCTTACAAGACATAAAACATAAAATTAGTGCAAAACACTAACAATTAAAGCTGAAACTAAATTAAAGTGCAGTAAATTAGAGTGTGATAAGCGACTAAAATACGTAATTATAGACTATCATCATTCTTCTATCATTTTGTTTAATTTGTTTATATAGAATTGATCAGAGGCGGATCCAGGATTTAGAATCTATGCGTTCAACTTTTAAGGTTTAGCATTGAACCCATTGTATTTTTAAAGTTATGGATTCAGACCTACCATTTATTGCATTTTTAATAAATTTTTACATATAAATTTATACTTCGCGTCGAAAACAGTGAGTTTAGATGACCCAACAGCCAAACTCTTCCTCCGCCCCTGGAATTGATAATTGAGTTACTGTTGTTTAATATCATCACAAGAAAAAAGGACTTAATTTACACCAAGAGGTCGCAAAATGTTATATACCTTGTTTTTAGGTTGTTCTCCACATTCACATAGATAATTAGTGTAGCCAGTAGCCATTAAGTTCTGCGCGTTGAAATTAGGCCTAAATAATTAATTACGTACGCTTTGGGCTACTATTTTAAAGCCTTAAACTTATAAATAGTAATACTGCTCGATCATCTTACTATACACATTCAAAATGAGAGAAGAAATTAGCAGTAGTAGTAGAATTTTACAAATGGAAATGGAATCAACTCCAGAGAGTAGATATAGCGTTGCAGATTGTAAATACGCACGTAAACACAGGAAAAGAAGAAAAATATGTATGCTCGTTCTATGTGTCCATATTACTCTGGTTACAACTATTACCATCTTGAATTTCACTGTTTTTAGACCCAAGCGTCCTGTCATGACGCTCGAGTCCTTGACTCTCAAGGACCTGGCCGTGTCCGTCGATGCGGCCAGGTTCAAGGTCTTCCTTAACATTACCATGAGCGGCGACCTTTCCATTTACAATCCTAACAGGTAAGATGAATTTAAGATTTAAACTTAGTGGATTCAAGAATATGACTTTTTTTAAAATATGGGTTAAAAACTTAATATTTATGTTATTTCTTTTGTCCTGTTCTATGTCATATACTTTCATTTGGGAAATTACCGGTTATGTTAGCCAATAAGTAAGTACAAAAATCAGCCAAGTCATGAAATATTATCAATATTAGTCAATTAGCTTTTTTGTAGCTAAACAGATGTTAAATTTGTTCTTTCTTTTGAGTGAATGTTGTTGGAATAGATTGGATATGTCTTAACCAGTTTAAATCTCAATTTTGGAATGATTTGGTAGAAGATCAACATGGAAAAAGATGATATGTGTTTTACAATATGTTGTCATTTTTGTATCATATTTGTATCAAACGTATATTACATATATAGCTCTGTGTGAGATACATGCGTGATACATATTTGATATATATGTCGCAGAAGAATTTTTGAACTCGATTTTAACTACGAATTTTGATACCAATCAGTACAAATAATCTCCAATCTTTGTCAAATTTGTATATTGACTCATCTATATATTGTCAATGAGTTTCAAATATACCCACTGAGAAAATATCCCTTTTTGCTTAGACTTTTGGAATCTTTTATTTTTTTTTATTTTTTATTTTTGTGTATTTCGTCACTTTGTTTGCTACCTCATTCATGAAATCTTTTTTTTCGTCTTGCATCTAATATTGCTGAACGATCACGCTTAAAAATATGGAAGGAGATCTTTGCTTGTGATTCTTGGAGAGAAAGAATTCTTACTTATTTGTGTTTTCAATTTTTATATTTGCTTGATCAGTTTTGGTAAGTTTATAATTAAGGGCTATAGGTTGGTAAGTACATGTGCTATTTGTAAAACTTATTTGGGACATTTCGGTAAGATTTCCCTATCTTTTTGGCCTATAAGAAAAAGAATGATACATTTCTCTTTTTGGAATTATCTAATTCATAGTATCCTTATTTTACCACATGACTTTGTCGAGGCTCATTTGATGTATAATTTCGTTCTTATAATTTTACAAGGAGAGACCAAAAAAGGAAAAGACAAATGGAATTCCCGCAACAACTCATTTAAAAGAATAATTAATTAACATATATTTGATTTATATGTCAAAATTCTTCTTTAATTTCTGTAATTCTGTGGCCAATCAAACATCTTCTATAAAACAAAAGAGTACTAGTAAGAGTTTTCACATACACACATATATGGTTTATTCCAAAAATGATGATTCAATCGAATCCACTTCTAACATTCTAGCTCCGTCTCTGTTAACAGGGTTAGTGTTCAATACGAAGACATCAACCCTTATATCGAGTATAGAGGTGAAGAATTCGGAGATGTTCATGTCCCGGCGGGGAAGATTGGGTCCCGGACCACCACAAATATGAACTTTGTGCTGATAATAATGGCGGATCGGCTATCTTCGGATCCCAATTTGTATTCGGACGTGGTTGAAAAGGGCATGTTGCCGTTAACTATTTACGTGAATCTGAAAGGTAAAGTAAAACTAAATGTACTGTTCAAAGTGAAAGTGAAAGTTTCAACCAAATGCGATTTATCCTTGGATATCCGGACGGCAAGTCTAGCCAGCCAATCCTGTCAGTCTAAGACTAAGGTATAGCTTGGATGTGAATCGATATCAATTTAGTGACAATTGTGTTGTAGACAGAAATATACTAGCAGTAAAAAGTAGTACTCTTTACGTTTTGTGGCACACTTTGTTTATTAGTCAATGAGAAGTTTTTATAACTGTATACGATCAAGACCGGGCTCGTCTATTGCACGACAGATCGGGATTGAAACGTGATGGGAAGAAGATCGACCCCGGGTGCCATCGAACCGAGGTACGAGGTCAGAATGCCCGTTCTCGAGAACATCGAGTCCATGATCCCGGAATCAACCTTGATCCCGAATGAGCTCGAGGAAACATTATCGGACCGAATAATGGAAGGCGAAATATCCGTAACCGGTTGGGTATCACGGCGGAAATCTCGGCACTTATTAATGATAAACCGGCTAATTGGCAAATCATGAGATTTTGTTTACCTTATATAGAATTGTACCTAAAGTGGGACTCCCCTACTATATAAAGGGGGTATGATTATTTGTAAGGGACATGGTTACACGCATCCCAAAGTAATATAATACTATTTTCTTTCCGTAAGCTACTGTTCTTCTATATGTGATATCGCTTGAATTACATCCAGTTCAAGTGAGACTCATTTTTTCAAGGCTATAACTCTTCAAGTCGCCCGATTTGAATTTACTTTATCATTGTTCACTTTAATTACAATTCAATTCATCGCTTTGTGTCAAATTAATCAATGTATCCTTAAAACTACTTACAAATTTAATTGTTATCCGATTTTGAGGGTAAACAGTTTGGCGCCCACCGTGGGGCTAAAGAAAATAGTGGTTATTTGATATAAATTTCCGTAACACACACTGTTTTTCACTTGTTCTTTGAAGTGTCTTTGATTTCAGGTTTAAGCTCAAGATGTCAAACTCACAATTAGCACCTCTACCCGATGACAACGAGTCCGGTCACCATGGTGAGAATAATAACATAGCGCCTAGCAACGAGGGACCGCCCATTGATCCCGTCGGAATTCCAGTTGCGGACCCCTTGGACGCTAACTCGTATGTGGCTATCGGCACAAGCCTCCCTGCTGACTTCGAGAATAGCATCCGTGGCAGAGCTCAGCCGACAGTGCATAATACTCAAAATAATGGGTGAGACGAAATCAATCTTCGAATGATATTCTAAATGTTACAGGCTCAACTAGCGGCGATAACTCAATTATAAAACCAAAGCCGCGCATCGTCCTGGGAAATCACCGCAGGGAAGAATCGGTTGCGGAGAGGTCGAATGAGAAAGAGTCGGGTACCAATCCCGAGATCATAAAAATGCTCGAGGAGCTGACGAAACAGATAGAATTAGGGGAAAAGAAAATTCAAGTAAACGACAAAAAGGTGGAAACCTAAAATTTTAGGGTCGTCCAGATTCTGGGAGCACCGCCGATACTAAAAGGCTTGGATTCCAAGAAGTTCGTTCAAAAACCGTTCCCTCCGAGTGCGGCTCCAAAGCTGATCCCTAAAAATTCCGCATGCCTGGGATTCCTAAGTACAACGGGATGACTAACAAACAAGCATGTCAGTTCATATACATGATCCATCAAAGGAAATGATTTGGAGGATGATGTGATCAAGTCTGTCTTGCTGAAGAAATTCGCAGAGACCCTATCGAAGGGAGATATGATATGGTATCACAACTTACCTCCTAATTCAATTGACTCATATGCTATGTTTGCAGACTCTTTCGTGAAAGCAGCTGGGGCTATCAAGGTCGAGACCAGGAAGTTGGATCTCTTCAAAGTAAGGCAAAAGGATAATGAGATGCTCAGAGAGTTCGTGTCCAAGTTTCAAATGGAATGGATGGACCTACCACCGTCGCTGATGATTGGGCCATTCAAGCTCTCACTGAAGGACTCAATGTTCGAAGTTTAGTGGCTTCATAATAGTTGAAGAAAAATCTGATTGAGTATCCGATTGTTACTTGGGCTGATGTGTATAGCTGATATCAATCGATAATTAGAGTCGAAGATTATCAATTGGGGCTTCTTCCGGGTCCGTTTATCCAGTTAGGCCCATCGACAGAGTCAAGAGATATATCTATCGTAAACCGAGTTTGAACAGGGATCGGTATCAGCCTTACAATGGAGATCGAAAAAGCAACAGACCTGACGAAATTCTATGTGAAGCGAAAGGAGAAGTGACCGAGGTTAGATCAACCGAGGACTTATGAGCAAGAACGGTTTCGACAGACCTACTGAACCTAAGGAAACACCAAGGTTATTGGAATATAACTTTAACATTGTCATGACCCAAACCTCGCTCCGGTCGTGATGGCGCCTCTCATGAAGATGAGTCCAGCCAGACCATTTTAGAACACCACTTTTAAGTAGTTAAACAGTTCAATAATAGTTCAAATATGATTTAATGATATTAATTAATAAAATTACAGCCCAACACAGCCCTAATCGGGGTGTCACAAGTCACGAGCAACTATTAGAATATAACTACCACTACAAGTCTGGAATATACAAATAGGACTGATAAAACAAAAGTAGAACATGCGGTGCTGCGAACGCTGGTAGTCACCTCGCTAATCCCCATTAACTTAGCCTCTGATCCGCTCAAAACCCGCTACCGGGTGAACAAATACCTGCATCTGCACACGAGGTGCAGGGAGTAAAGTGAGTACTCCAACTCAGTGAGTAATAAAGGTAAATGACAACTGAGCAGTAAGAAATCACGTAAGGCAAACCATCATGCTGTATAGAAGCAGGGTACAATTCTCTGAGAAAACAGTGAAAACTGTAGAAATATCTTGGCTCAGTTTAAATCTCTTTTGAAAATGATCCTTTCAACAGTTATGAAAACGATTTCAAAACAGTTAATGCTGAAAAGCACAGAAATATCTGCCCCTCGGGCACAACTATCATAGTATAACAAGTAAAAGGAAAGTAAGTATGCAAAATGAGCACATAAAAGCTCGTCCCTCGGGCAATATCTCAAAGCAGTACCAACCCCTCGGGCTCACCCTCAGAACACTCTCAGCCCCTCGGGCTCTCTCTCTCAGATCACTCTCAGAACAATATCATATAGTAACCGCTGCGGCGTGCAACCCGATCCACATATCGCTACGGCGTGCAACCTGATCCATATCTCGCTGCGGTGTGCAGCCCGATCCATATGGGTACCCGCGCTCACTGTGGGGGTGCAGACTCCGGAGGGGCTCCTACAGCCCAAGCGCTATATCACCGTGGCGTGCAGTATATATATATATATATATATATAT
>MU682363.1:31717-55944 GCA_026770625.1 Nicotiana glauca
ATATGATCGTTGCGGCGTGCAGCCCTATCCATAATATAAAACCCTCACATTCAAGCCCTTGGCCTCATATCACTCAGTGTGTCCTCACATCTGGCCCTCGGCCGCACTCAGTTAGAATATCATCACAACCCCCCGGGGCACTAGTAAAACAGTAGTTCTCAGCCCAAATTATCATTTAAAATATCATTTAAGGCTCAAATCTGAGTAAAAGTGGTTGAGATGTAAAGTAGTGGAGAAACAGTATGACTGAGTTCAAGTAATAAGTCAAAACAGTGAGGAAATAGTGATAATAATCCATGAAGTATTCAAATAGTTGGCACGAAGCCCAAATATGGCAATCAACCCAAATCACGATGATAACAAGTAAATTTCAGTCAAATACACAGTAAATTCATCAATCGGGACGGACCAAGTCACAATCCCCAATGGTTCTCTACCCCACGCCCACTATCCGGCGTGCAAGTCACCTCAATATAGCACTACGATGTGCAATCCGGGGTTTCAAACCATTAGGTTGTCATTTACAGTCATTACTCACCTCGAACCGGCGAAATCTCTAGCTCGCGACGCCTTTGCCCCTCAAATCGGCCTCCACCGCATCGAATCTATCCAACATTAGAAAGAATACATCACAATATGCCAATGGGACAATACCCAATCGAAAACAATCGAAAATAGCAAAAATCTCAAAATTAGCAAAACTCGAGCCTCGGGCCCACTTCTCGGAAATCAGAAAATTTAACATCAATGGATTCCTCATCTTCTCAAGAGTTCATACATACCAAGAACTCTCAAATCCGAGCTCAAATGATCCGTCAAATCCCAATTTGAAATATAAAAAACTCAAGCCCTAGTTCATCAATTTTAGGCTTAATTTCCATGAATTTCTAGGTTAATTTCACATAATAATCATGTTTTTAACTCATTAAACTTACCTCCAGTCAATACCAGTCGAAGCCCTCTTCAATTGCTCCCAAAAATCTCTCAAGATGTTCAACAATGGAGGAAAATAACTTAGGCTCGCGGATGAAATATCATTAAAACCCATTCTGCCCAGACCTCATTTCCGCTTCTGCGATTCCCTTACCGCTTCTGCGGTGGACGCTTCTGCGGTACGTCTCCTGCTTCTGCGGAATTAACTAAAATGCCCAGGACTGCTTCTGCGGTCAAGTCCCGCTTATGTGGAACCCGCTTATGCGGTCACTCATCCGCTCATGCGGAACTCCTCTAAAGCGTGCGGACCGCTTCTGCGGTCATATGTCTGCACCTGCGGAAATAATCCGCTTCTGCGGAAATCCTTCAATTGCTAACTTTTGCACCTGTGACCCATACATTGCATCTGCGGAACCGGATCTGCGGTCCCTTTTCCGCAGATGCAGAAATACCAGGTACCAGAAAACCAACAATCTCATAAGTCTAAAATTCATCCCGATGACCATCCGAAATCACCCCGAGGCCCCCGGGACCTCAACCAAAAGTACCAACACATCTTAAAATATTACTCGAACTTGCTCCAATCATCAAAACACCTCAGATAACACCAAAATCATCAAATTACATCGAATTCAAGCCTAAGTTCTTCAAAAACTTCCGAAACACACATTTGATCAGAAAACCAACCAAAACACCTCCGAATGACCTGGAATTTTACACACACATCTCAAATCACATAACGAAGCTACTGCAACTCTCAGAATTCCATTCCGACCCTCGGATCAAAATCTCACCTATCAACCGGAATTTGCCAAAATACTAACTTTGCCAATTCAAGCCTAATTCTATACCGGACCTCCAAAACCAATTCCGACCACACTCCTAAGTCATAGTTCACCCAGCGAAGCTAACCAAATCATAAAAACTCCGATCCAAGCTCGTATACCAATAAGTAAACTCTGAGTCAAACCTTTCAATTGAAATCTTTCAATTAAAACTGTTCTTTCAAATTCATTCCAAATTTTTTCCTGGAAGCCAAAACCAATGATCTACATTAGTCATAATACATAACACGAGGCAAGTCATGCCCGAGAACTGGCGATCAAAGTGCAAAAGCTCAAAACGACCGGTCAAGTCGTTACATCCTCCCCCACTTAAACACATGTTCGTCCTCGAACATACCCAGAGTTGTTCTAGAAGCCAACCGGTTGCTGAATAACCTTCCTATGCATATACCCGGGGGTGATCCCACATCACCCTATCTTGTATAGGTTCAATATCACATAGAAACTGAAATGACACAACCCAGTCTAGCCGATAAATCGTAGAACCACATTTCCCTTTCCGAAATCATGCACAAGATCAAAACCTCACATCTATACTCAGAATAAGCCCGAACCAGATGTGATAACCCATACCTGCAACCTCAAGTGCAATTATATGATATACCACATAACTCAAACACTCGAAATGATAACTTCTATTCATAGCAGCTGCCCACAATAACCAAATACCGATAGAAAACCTCTTATTAGCTAAAGTCTCATTCCAACACTTTCACATACTGCCAACGATAAATGAAACACGCAATAAACCATAACCATTTCTCAGTCAACCATTCATGAAGCTACTTCCCTTTTTGGCTAATACCACAACAGATTTTCTAGCCGAACCTCGATATTATCCTTCCAACAAGCTGAAACCGAATCCGTTCATATTCATTAATGACTTCAACGATCACTTCAAATCCAACACACCACTCTGGTGATATGACACATCAATACAGGCCTACGCCACGACTTGCATGATTCGTGCACTAATAAGAAACGGTCTGAACATACTCAAATCATGGAAATGACCCAAACGAAAGAGCTATACCTCAAGCTCCTCAATACCATCACAACACAAAGCTGAGACCCTGCCTCACACCATAGAAATAAAACACATGAATCTACCCCCGAAAGGTCATCTCTCCACGTAGCCTCAATACAATGCGCGATCCCATCCAAACACTGTTACACATGAAACACCCCAAGTCACTATGCTCAAGTTTCAACAGCCACGCAGAATTTGATGTTTAGGACAAAAGCAAATCATTACACCCACGGTGAAACAAATAACATAAGCCACGCAACCCGATAGGACATAACTGATACGCCATTCACTGAGCAATGCTCAACTACTCTTCCCGCTTGAATTCCACTAAAAGACTCCAATTGAACTGCACCGTATGTGCCTACCAACGAGCTCGTTATTAAGGGAATCCCGAAGCTGTCCCCTCAACTCCTTAACTCTGCCGATGCCATACCATACAGTTCCCGGCACCAAATCAATACTGAAATCCACAACCTTGCCCAGCGACATGCCCGGCCAAAAGAAACACATCTGAAAAGTCCCTCAACACCGGAATTGAATCAACATAAGGAGCCTCAGCGCCGACACTCATCACAAGAGCCTAAGTAAGAAAGACAATCATTCCCAGCTGTCCGCTGGGTCTTCGAAATATAACACTACTCTTCCAGAATATACTCCGACACACCTCGCCACTCAACTCGTGGCATTCTGGCAAAGCCCATAGCACAATAGCCTAGAATAGACCAATATTGAGACAACCAGCCTAAACCCTAATATCACTTCCAAACCCGACATGCCAAGCATAAAAGATCCACTCGGGTCTCCAGACCTTGATAGTCACTAGACAGTTGATACACGCGACTCACAACAATAATATAGACTGAACACAAGAACTCCCAGTCTCCAACTCCATGTAACACACAAATCACCATACCTGATCCCAAATTCCACCATCCGAATACATATCACACCTAAAGTATCCAATTATTCCACAAAAGATATTCTAAAATTCCCCTGTGCCATCAAGCAAACCTGTCTATCACCGGTTGATTTAACAAGAAAGCGCCATAGTACTACCTAAGTGCCATCAACTTAATCACATTGCTCTTTTTTTTGAAACATATACCCTCGTCAAATTACTAAGATTAGCAATACCACTTCCTTAATCATCTGAAGATCATTCACCCAAATCATCTGAAGCTCGATTCTCTAATCACCTAAAATTGCCTGTGCTACTTAAGAATTTAATGACCTTCCATTCAGAACTAAACCGCAACCTTACACACCCGAATCTCAATCCTCTACAACATATTGCATATACCATACCACCCTTGGATAACAATAGAACTTCATCTCCATTCCTAACCACAAACATCTACATACTCAACTAGTCAAGAACTCTCCATTGGTCCCACCTAGAAGAAAATCATTACGCACCCCATGCTCCGCATGTCCATATAAAATATACATCTCCAAACCACGATGAAACCCAACAAGAATTCTCTCCCAATTCCATTTGCACAAGCTAAACTGTCAGGACTGAATCCTTCTAACTAGACCAAGTTAAACAAGCTGTCAGAACTCAAGAGCTTTGCTGCAAAATACCTATACAAACTCATTGCCTCGAACACACGCAAATAATTAATCACATCCTTACCATACCGATTCGGTCTTCTATCAAGATACTCCACCCATCTAAATTTCCTTCTGTTTCATCCTCAACTTAATATTTTCTCTTGCTGTAGTACCACAATGTCTCACCCAGGCTTACCACATGAGACCCAAGCATGAACCACACTGTTTGAAACGCATAAGCCGCTAAATACTCTCTCTCGAATACTCCCAAAAACACCACATTCCGCAGCACTTTATTCTAAAGAACTTCCTATGAATCTAAATTCGTTGCCTTTACTTTCCTGATACTGATGCATAGAATCCCATAATTAACATAGAAGTACCACAAATCTGAACCTCTTCCAATGAAAACACAATTTCTAACCACACATGCAACTTTAAGATACCCGATTGTTCCCTGTAGACTCTTGAACACATTAGAACCACTTTCGAAAGTCATTCTCTCTTATTCAAACTGCGAATCACCTGACCTGACGGACAGAACACCCGTTCCTCATTGGCACTTCGATACCGCAAAATGATATCTTCACCCCAATACAACCAACCAACTTCCTGCTCTATATGCCGAGCATCCTTTGCTAATAACACTCTAGACATTCCGTGATTCTCATACTCTATAAAGCATAATATGACCTCTGTCACAATTTTCCTTTACTCTATCCATGGCAAACTCACTTGTATACCCCAACTGGAACTGACATAGCACCAAACCGTGCAATCAGCTGCTCCCAGCAGGCTCCCCCACTTGGCTCGAAGCCATAGATCAAGATACACTCAATAACTCATAACACTTTTAATCTATTGATGCCACAATAACATAGTGAGATTAAACTCGAATCATCTATAAATTGTGAAAACACAGATCACCCTGTACTATAACTCTCTTATAATTCTCGCATCCATCCCCGCAACAGTTAAGCCCATTCCCTTAAGCGGCCAAAAATTCCAAATTTCAACACGTACTTTTCAAATACACATGAGATCTCCTAACATACACCTAGGGATCATACCACTTAAGAACACTCCACAGGAGACAACCCACCTGTTTCACCTCAATTTAACATTTCTGCATACCTTCCACCGTCATACACCTTACACAGTCATTTAATCTTCCTGGGTCCGAACTCATACCGCCACATGAAATGCACTTCACTCCCCAATTAAGAGACACTAAACGATTTTTCACACGCCTATAATTCGGGTAACACATCAAATCACAATAGGAATCGAACACTTAACAGTTCATCTATTATCTAGCAGACTTCTTCGTCACTACCAAATCATATAGATATATCTCGCAGTAATAACATACTCGTCACATGGGTATCCAACCGCCATTCCCGCTAATAGGGACAATACCGAACATATAAGTTCAAAACACTTGCTCACACAATCAACACCTCGGTGCTCAAGCCATAGGAAAAGATCCGGCCTCAAGTCCTCCAGACTGGCCCAATATATATACTCACGAAGATTACATCTCGCCCCTCGATCGGAGACTCGCAAGCCATCAAGGCACATCTGATACTGAGCGCTCATACGCGCGTACGTACACGTGGAAGGAATTTGAAAAGTTTTTTTTCAAGCTGAATCAAGGACGCATGATAAGAATTAAAGAATATGAAGTTTTCCTAAACGTTCTGCAACCTCTTGGGAATAAATACAGACGTCTCCGTACCGATCCGCGAGACTTTACTAAACCTGCTCATGACTCGTGAGACCTAGTAACCTAGGCTCTGATACCAACTTGTCACGACCCAAACCCCGCTCCGGTCGTGATGATGCCTCTCGTGAAGACGAGGCCAACCAGACCATTTTAGAACACCAATTTTAACTAGTTAAATAGTTCAATAACAGTTCAAATATGATTTAATGATATTAATTAACGAAATTACAACCCAACACAGTCCTAATTGGGGTGTCACAAGTCACGAGCAACGATTAGAATATAACTACCACTACAAGTCTAGAATATACAAAGAGGACAGATAAAACAAAGAAAGAACAAGCGGTGCTGTGAACGCTGACAGTCACCTCGCTAATCTCCATTAACTTAGCATCTGATTCGCTCAAAACCCGCTACCGGGTGAACAAATGCCTGCATCTTCACACGAGGTGCAGGGAGTAAAGTAAGTACTCCAACTTAGTGAGTAATAAAGGTAAATAACAACTGAGAAGTAAGAAATCATGTAAGGCAAACCATCATGCTGTATAGAAGAAGGTTACAATTCTCTGAGAAAACAGTGAAAACTGTGAAAAATTTAGAAATATCTTGGCTCAATTTAAATCTTTTTTGAAAATGATCCTTTTAACAGTTATGAAAACGATTTCAAAACAGTTAGTGCTGATAAGCACAAAAAAATCCGCCCCTCGGGCACAACTATCATAGTATAACAAGTAAAAGGCAAGTAAGTATGCAAAATGAGCACATAAAAGCTCGTCTTTCGGGCAATATCTCAAAGCAGTACCAGCCTCTCGAGCTCACCCTCAGAACACTCTCAGCCCCTCGGGCTCTCTCTCTCAGATCACTCTCAGAACAGTATCATATAGTAACTGCTGCGGCGTGCAGGCCCTCGGCCTCATATCACTCAGTGTGTCCTCACATCTGGCCCTCAGCCGCACTCAGTCAAAATATCAGCACAAGCCCCTCGGGCACTAGTAAAACAGTAGTTCTCAGCCCAAATTATCATTTAAGGCTCAAATCTGAGTAAAAGTGGCAGAGTTGTAAAGTAGCGGAGAAACAATATGACTGAGTTCAAGTAATAAGTCAAAACAGTGAGGAAAGAGTAATAATAATCCACGAAGGGTTCAAATAGTTGTCACGAAGCCCAAATATGGCAATCAACCCAAATCACGCTGATAACAAGTAAATTTCAGTCAAATACACAGTAAATTCATCAATCAGGATGGACCAAGTTACAATCCCCAATGGTGCTCTACCCCACGCCCACTATCCGACGTGCAAGTCACCTCAATATAGCACTACGATGTGCGATCCAGGGTTTCAAACCATTAGGATGTCATTTACAGTCATTACTCACCTCGAACCTGCAAAATCTCTAGCTCGCGACACCTTTGCCCCTCAAACCGGCCTCCATGTGTGTCAAATCTATCCAACATCAGAGCGAATACATCAAAATATGCCAATGGGACAATACCCAATCGAAAACAATCGAAAAATAGCAAAAATCTCGAAATTAGCAAAACTCGAGCCCCGGGCCCACTTCTCGAAAATTAGAAAATTTAACATCAATGGATTCCTCATTTTCTCACGAGTTCATACATACCAAGAACTCTCAAATCCGAGCTCAAATGATCCATCAAATCCCTATTTGAAATATAAAAAATTCAAGCCCTAGTTCATCAATTTTAGGCTTAATTTCCATGAATTTCTAGGTTAATTTCACATCATAATCATGTTTTTAACTCATTAAACTTACCTCCAGTCAATACCAGTCGAAGTCCTCTTCAATTTCTCCCAAAAAGCTCTCAAGATGTTCAATAATGGAGGAAAATAACTTAGGCTCGCGGATGAAATATCATTAAAACCCATTCTAACCAGATCTCATTTCCGTTTCTGCGATTCCCTTACCACTTCTGCGGTGGACACTTCTGCGGTACATCTCCCGCTTCTGCGGAATTGACTAAAATTCCCAGGACGCTTCTGCGGTCAAGTACCGCTTCTGCGGACCCCGCTTATGCGTTCACTCATCCGCTCCTGCGGAACTCCTCTAAAGCGTGCAGACTGCTTTTGCGGTCATATGTCCACACCTACGCATACCGCACCTGCAAAAATAATCCGCTTCTGCGGAAATCCTTCAATTGCCAACTTTCGCACCTGCGACCCATACATCGCATCTGCGGCCCCTTTTCCGCAGATGCGGAAATACCTGGTACTAGAAAACCAACAATCTCATAAGTCCAAAATTCATCCCGATGACCATCCGAAATTACCCTGAGGCCCCCGGGACCTCAACTAAAAGTACCAACACATCTTAAAACATTATTCAAACTTTCTCCAATCATCAAAACACCTCATCTAACACCAAAATCATCAAATTACTTCGAATTCAAGCCTAAGTTCTTCAAAAACTTCCGAAACACGCACTTGATAAAAAAATCAACCAAAACACCTCCGAATAATCTGGAATTTTACACACACTTCTCAAATGACATAACGAAGCTATTGCAAATCTCAGAATTCCATTTTGACCCTCGGATCAAAATCTCACATATCAATCGGAATTCGCCAAAATACTAACTTCGCCAATTCAAGCCTAATTCTATACCGGACCTCCAAAACCAATTCCGACCACGCTCCTAAGTCATAGTTCACCCAGCGAAGCTAACCAAATCATAAAAAATCTGATCTGAGCTCGTATACCAATAAGTCAACTCTGGGTCAAACCTTTCAAATTCCAAGCTTTCAACTGAAACTGTTCTTTCAAATTCATTCCAAATTTTTTCCTGAAAGCCAAAACCAATGATCTACATTAGTGATAATACATAACACGGGGCAAGTCATGGCTGAGAACTGGCGATCAAAGTGCAAAAGCTCAAAACGACCGATCGGATCATTACAAACGGCGACACTACCGCCATTGTATCAGCTATCGGACCCATCAAAGACACCAAATGGCCTCGTCCCCTACAATCCGATCCTGCCAAAGAGATCCTAACCAGATGTGCAAATATCATGGCACTCACACCATTTCAGAAATAGGGATTCTAATAAACAAACCGAGCAAGAAAAACCTCAACACGTCATTAACATGATCATCTATGGGGTCGATGTTCCTCAAGGGCCAATACTAAAATGCACCAAAGTATCCATCACAAGCGAAAAATGGACTCGAGATTACATGCCAGAAGGAACTTTGTCTTTCAACGACGAGGGCGTGGAAGGGACCATGCAGCCCCACAATGATGCACTGGTAATATCTGTACCCATATATAAATCTCAAGTTAAGCGTGTGTTAATTGATCCAGGTAGCTCGGCCAACATTATCCGATCAAAGGTCATAGAACAACTTGGCTTGCAAGATCAAATTGTGCCTGCAGTCTGGGTTCTAAACAGATTCCATATGGCATGCGAAACCACTTAGAAAGAGATAACATTATCGGTGAATACCACCAGGACCATCCAGGATACCAAGTTTTATATGATCTAAAGAGACATGAGGTACAACGCCCTGTTCAGGAGGCCTTAGATCTACAACATGAGGGTAGTACCATCGATTCTTTATCAAGTGTTAAAGTTCCCAATGCCAGGAGGGATCAAAAAAATCTACGGGGAGAAACCGTCTTTAAAGGAAATGTTTGCAATCGAAGAGCTGATCCCGGTATCAACACTGGCAACATCGAAGGAACTGAGTTTGGATACAAAGCAAGCGGCTAAATAGCAATTATCGATACCGGCCACGACCAAATCGGATAAACAGGGGACTAACAAAGACAATGATTACGTGGTTCCTAGATCTTTTATAGTCCCTGACGATTCCGACGCCACCAAATCTACGATCAAGGAGCTGGAACAAGTCACATTGATCGAACGTCTACCCGATCGAAAGGTATACCGGGGCACGACGTTAACCTTCGAGCTTAGGAAAAAACTCATTCAATTTCTTATGGCTAACATGGATTGTCTCGCTTGGTCCCACCTCGATATGACAGGGATCCTACCGGAGATAACCACTCACAAGCTGAGCCTGGACCCGAAATTCCACCCGATCAAGCAAAAAAGGAGACCCCAGTATGAAATAAAACATGCTTACATCAAGGACGAGGTATCTAAAGTCCTTAACATAGGGTCCTTTTGGGAGGTAAAATACCCGAATTGGTTAGCAAACGTAGTAGTAGTCCCTAAAAAGGGGAACAAATTAAAAATGTGGATATACTATAAGGATTTGAATTATACGTGTCCCAAGGTCTCTTTGCCTTTGCCTAACATCAATCGCATGGTTGATGCCACGTCCGGCCACGCGATTCTCAATTTTCTTGGCGCCTATTCTGGGTACAACAAAATACGGATGAACCTATATGATCAAGAAAAAACCTCTTTCATTACTAAGTAAGACACATACTGCTATAACGTAATGCCATTCGGATTAAAAAATGTCGGTGGAACTTATCAATGCCTAGTAAATTGGATGTTCGAAGAACAAATAGGGAAATCATTGGAAGTTTACATTGACAATATGTTGGTTAAGTCCCTACGAGCAGAGGACCAATTAAAGAATTTGCAGGAAACCTTCAGCATATTGAAGAAGTACAATATGAAGTTGAACCCAGAGAAATGTGCGTTTGGAGTCGGATCGGGTAAATTCCTCAGGTTCATAGTATCCAATCAGAGAATCGAGATCAAACCCGACAAGATCAAATCCATAGAAGATAAAACGGTCGTGGACAACATGAAGGTCGTGCAAAGATTAACCGTATGCATGGCCGCCCTAGGGCGATTCATCTCGAGATCCTCAGATAAGAGTCACCAATTCTTCTCGCTACTAAAGAAGAAGAATAACTTTTCATGGACGGCGGAGTGCCAACGGGCCTTGGAGGAACTCAAATGGTATCTATCAATCCCACCACTGCTTCATACACCGAAGGCAGACGAATAACTATACCTGTACTTGGCGGTATAAGAGATAGAGGTAAATGGAGTCCTGGTCTGGGAAGAACAAGGTACGCAATTTCCAATTTACTATGTAAGCAAGACTCTAGGTGAGGTCGAAACTAGGTACCCTCACCTAGAAAAATTGGGGCTCGCTTTGCTAAGAACCTTTAGGAAATTGAAACCATATTTCCAGTGTCATCCCATAGGTGTTATGACAACTTATCCATTGTGAAATATAATGCATAAACCTGAACTCTCGGGACGATTGGCCAAATGGGCCGTGGAAATCAGCGAGTACGATATTGAGTATCGACCTCGGCCCTAATACTCGAGGTCAAAAAAGATTTGTTGGTAAACTCGGGGGCGTATTTGAGGATCTAGACCCTCCTTACAGATGGCGCTTCAGATGTGAAAGGGTCCGGACTTGGCATCATATTGAAGCCACCCACAGGTAATGTAGTTAGACAATCTATTAGAGTTGTGAAATTGACTAACAATGAGAACGAATATAAGGGCGTGATTGCAGGTCTCGAACTAGCCAAAAGCTTGGGGGTGGAGGTAATCGAAGCTAAGTGCGACCCCCTTCTTGTGCTGAACTAAGTTAATGGGACATTCGAGGTCAGAGAAGAACGAATGCAAAGGTTCCTAGATAAGTTGCAAATAACATTACACCGATTCAATGAGTGGACCTTGCAACACGTACCTCGGGATCAAAATAGCAAGGCCGATGCCCATGCAAACTTAGGGTAGTCGGTCGAGGATAATGAGCTCAACTCGAAGGAAGTCATACAACTCATGAGATCGATAGTGGAAGAAGGACATTATGAAATAAACTCTACAAGCTTGACTTGGGATTAGAGAAACAAATATGTAGAATATTTTAAGACTGGGAAACTACCCTCGGATCCAAAATAATCGAGGACCCTGCGTACAAAGGCAACCCGATTTAGCTTGTCCGGAGATGGAATCTTGTTCAGAAGAACATTCGATGGCCCACTAGTAATATGTTTAGGGCCAGGAGATACCATGTATGTTCTCAGGGAAGTTCACGAGGGCACCTACAAAAATCATTCAGGCAATTGGTTCGAAATGTAATCAGAGCCGGTTACTAGAAAGGGACGCAAAGGAGTTCGTAGAAAAATATGTTGAATGTCAAAGACATGCTCTGATGATACATCAACTCGGAGAGGTGCTGCATTCGGTTTTGTCACCATAGTCGTTCATGAAATGGGGAATGAACATCGTTGGCCCCCTTCCATGGGCACCCAGTAAGGCTCAATTCATATTGTTTATGACTTACTCCCTCCGTTCTAATTTATGTGAACCTGTTTTACTAGCTACAGAGTTTAAGAAAAAATAAAGACTTTTGGATTTGTGGTCCTAAACAAGTCAAAAAGGGGCCCAGAGTATTTTTGTGGTTATAAAAGCTTCTCATTAAGGGTAGAATTGTAAGTTTAAGCTAAATTGTTACCAAATTTAGAAAGGGTTCATTATTTTTGGAACAAACCAATAAGGAAATAGGTTCACATAAATTGGAACAGAGGGAGTGCTATTTTTCTAAGTGGGTTGAAGCCCAGGCATACGAGAAGGTTAGGGAGAAGGAAGTCATCGACTTCATTTGGGATGACATTATATGTCGGTTCAGAATGTCATCCAAAATCGTGTGCGACAAAGGGAAACAATTTATCGACGTCAAAGTGACCGAATTTCTCGAAGACTATAAGATCAAAAGGATCTTGTCAACACCCTATCACCCTAATGGGAATGGACAAGCAGAATCCACCAACAAAAGCATACTGTTAAACCTCAAAAAGAGGTTAACTGAAGCGACAGGAAAATGGAAGGAAATCCTGCTCAAAGTCCTATGGGCATAATGTACGACCTCAAAGTCCAGTACCAGGGACACCCCACTCTCATTGGTTTAGGGTGCCGAAGCTTTAATACTGGTCGAGGTCGGTGAGCCTAGTATCCGATTCCGATAGGCTACAAAGGAATCGAACGATGAGGCCATGAACACGAGCCTAGAGCTATTGGATGAAAGGCGCGAAGCCACCCTTGTCCGGTTGGCCACCCAAAAGTAGCGGATCGAAAGATACTACAATCAAAGGGCCAAACTCCGACACTTCAATATCGGGGACTTAGTACTAAGGAAGGTCACACTAAGCACCCGAAACCCAAACAAAGGGAAGTTGGGACCGAACTAGGAAGGACCATACCATATTATCAAGATCACCTGAAAGGGGTCCTACAAACTCGGAACAATGAAGGGTAAGCAACTACCTAATAAATGTTACATAACTCACTTGAAGCGATACTACTGCTAAGGTACAACCCCGTTTATTTCCTTTTTACTTATGTTTGAACTAATATCTGCAGGTAACCAATAAGAAGCGATACAAATTTTTAGGTCTGAAAGCACGCATTGCACTCTTTTTCCCTTGAACCGGTTGTCATGCCCCAAACCTGGGGAGGCGTGGCTGGCACCAAGTGCCGTACTGGCCCGAGCGAACCACTCCGTAACTCCTTTTTTTGTAACTATCATGTGCCAACATGGCCACAACTAGTAATGTATAACTATAAGTGGGTGAACACTATATTAATAAACTATTATTCTTAAAACATGAATACATACGGGCAGTCAAGGCCTCTAACATACTGTACAAAATGAACCTTTATCTAAAAAGACTCTAAGATTATTTGACATCAAATGGGACAGGGTACCGGCCTACCTATAAGTCTGTAACAAAATTCTGACACGATAACTTATAGACTCGGCTGCACTCCGAATAAGGTGGAGTCTTATTGATCCTTCGCTAATGCTGACCTCGTCTACTATGAGGGCTCGTCAAACTGATTGTCTATACCTGCAGGCATGAATGTAATGTCCCCAATAAAAGGACGTTAGTACGAATGATGTATCGAGTATGTAATGCGGAACTAAATATAGCAATAATTCAACATTAATTAAAGTCATATAAGAATCAACCTGAATCTCTAAAGTGCGACCATAGATGCATACTTTTTATACCTATATATATAATTCTTCTCTTTGCGACTATTATCCATATCGTATGATGTATAACTTCCCAACTGATTAGTGGTAACTATCCGACCGGCTGTAGCGCGATGGTAAATGCATGACTGCCTGACCGACCTTAGCTTGATGGTAAATGTTTAACTGCCCAACCAACCGTAGCTCGGTGGTAAATGCATGACTGTCTGATCGGCCGTAGTTCAATGGAAAACGAATATGTATGACTGCCCAACCAGTGGTAAATAATGATTCATAACTACCCAACCAATGGTAAATAATGATTCATAACTGCCCAACCAGTGGTAACTACCTAACCCGCCGTAGTACGGTGGTAAATGCATGAAGATGCATGTGCATGTATCACTATATTATAAACATTATTATATTTATAATATACCTCAATAGGGAACTAGATACGTACTTAGACATGCTTGAATATCACTTTATGAGAATGAATAACATAGACATCCTTAACTGCTAAGAGTAGAATAACTTATGGTATATCATTATGTTTACGTATCGTTACTTGGATCATGCCAAAAGAAAGAAGGATTAACCTTAACATACCTGTATATAGTGAAATTAGAAGGTCCAATTTCTCGTCATCGCGACACCTCAAAAACACATCTCGAAGGCTCGAGACTACATCCGAGCTTCCTCACTCAAGGGTCGTCGACGCTCGACTTTGAGGCAGTATTGATTGACGGTTATGGTGAAAGTGGGGAGTTCCCAAGGCGCACATCTAGAGCTGACAAAGTCTAGGAGTTAAGCTCAGATCCAAATCATGACCTCAACTAGCCATCCCATCTCCATATCTTTTGTAATTAATGCATTTGTACTATTTTGGAATTTCCCCTTCTATATACAGGGGATCCCTGTCATATTGTAAGTGGTAGTTGCTCCATAAAAAGTATACAAGAATATTCTCTCTGCTCTCTAACACATTCTTTTGATTTTATTACTTCATTTATTGCTTACATTCAATGTTCATCATTTATTGCTTATTATTGGCCATAAAGAGCCGTCATTGATTTTATTCTAACTGTTAGTCACCCATCGATTACTCCCGATAGCTCCCAGCCGAGCTTCTAACTCGACCCCGAGGCCCTCGAATAAGCAAGCTCAAGGCCCCGACTATTAATCATTCGGTTTAGTCATCACCTTATTCTCAAACTCTTATCTCGTTTCTAGCCTGGCTCCCTCAGCTCCACAAGAGTCAACCCTGGTCGGGGTACGATCGCTCGGTGCATATGATCCGGGTCTCGAGTATCCCTAAAAAAAAGATGGCAGCGGAGGAGAAACCGCCTTTCCAAATCCATAAATCACGGGCGCAGCAGGCTCAGTCAATGCTTCCACTTCGGGCCCGCGGTCCAGGTTCGCCTTGCTTTGAGCACTGTCCCCTGCAAAGGTATCTCTTACTTATTGTTATCATTCTTTAGCCCAAAAGCTAGTAACCCTTCTCTCTCTCCAAGGGGGCATGACCTATCCTCAGAAGGCTCTCCGATGCCTACAATAACAGGGTTAGTACGCAGAAAGAGAAAGTGCTTTTCCAATTGGAAAAAGGGAAGGGAACAAACCGCATGACACATACCACGATGTTTTGCCTCTCATCTTCCCCTAGACAACGCTTGTCACTTACACTCATTACAGTTCGAGTGGGTCGCTCATTTCCGAACCCAGTCCGGAGATCGGGGACCTCTCCCGGTGTCCACAAGATCGCTGTAGAAAAGGAAAAGAAGGTTCATTTACGAAGTCCGCCTTTTCCATAATCATAACTACGACGACACAAATGTAGAACTTATGTGTAAAGTTACACTCCTGAAGAAATGTCAGAAACTCCATGGGGATAACATCAACGGTCCATACTCGAATGAATCGGATCATCCACTCCCAATCTCCGTCTTGTTCGTCATTAACAACAAAGGGTTTGGTAAATCGTTATCGTAGGGTTAGCAGACCTCGATGTTAAAAAGGCCGGTATAGCTTGATAAGATGACTAAGCATGAATTCAAGTCCCATTTTCTTCGCAAAGAACCTCATTATCAATACTATCTGCCAAAATGATGGATGAATCTGCACCAAGGTGACCCGGTAGTTCTGACAGAAATCAAGCACAACCCTATCAGGGGGACCTAGCATGAAGGGGTACGTAGACATGTTCAAAAACCCCTCAGCGTGATCGATAATTCTCTCTCCCGGGGAAAGTACCTGTAGTACTACCTTCTTCCTCCATCCACTGTCTCTCCTCGCTGACTCGAGATGGTCCTCTCCTACTAAGGAGATGAACTTCGAAACATACTCTCGATGACACCAAGCATCTTGGTTCAAAAGGCCTTTAAGGGTTGAACTCCCCTCTTTTCGCCGAGCGGACCTTGGTGTGGAAGCCATAATCGTGATAAAACTAGCGAATCCGAGCAAACCCCCCAGAATCGAAATAAAGACTTGGGTGAAAGCTTTGAGTTAAAGGAAAATTGGCGCAAGAACGGAGAACTATATGAAAGAGGATAACTACTCAGAATAGCAGAATCTCCAAAAAGGCGAAGACATCCCTACATATGGAAAAAGCGGTGACCACCTGCCTGCCCCAAAGGCCAACTAAAAATATTGGCTAAAGCTTTTATCGCTTTGGAATGATACGCCGGTGCAATCCCCTCGGTCATTTCGTAACCGTATCCTACACTCGACGTCTCCATACGATGCTTCAAGGTAAAAAAAACCCGCGTCAGCAAGTCTCGAGATGGTACCCGATCTTGAGGACCTCCATAAAAAAGCAGTTAGGCTCCAGAAAGCAATTGGCATCATTGCAAGTCCCGAGGTGGTACCTGACCTCGAGGACCTCCATAAAAAAGAAGACAGGCTCCAAGAAGCCATTAATATCACTATAAGTCCCGATATGGTACCCGATCTTGAGGACCTCCACCAAGAAAGAGATTGGCTCCGGAAAACCATCAATATCATCACAAGTCCCGAGATGGTACCCGATCTCGAAGACCTCCACCGAGAAGAAGACATGCTCCAAGGGGCCATTGACATCATTACAAGACTCGAGATTGTACCTGATCTCGAAGGCTTCTTTCAAAAAGAAAATAATCGCTTAAACTCTACTTGATGTTCCAAACGTCAATACCACACAAGAGGGGGGTGATTTGTGTGGTACCCAATTTTTCGATCTAGAAGATCCTACTTCTTCTAGATGTTCTAACTACTACTGTTGCGAAATTAAAAGTACAGAAAATAAAGAACACAGAGATTTTTACGTGGAAAACACCTGGCTCAAAAGGTAGAAAAAATCACGACCTACTACTCAGTAGAATTTTCCTAAACACCTACTAAAATCAATGAGTCAAAACAGCATTCACAAAACTCTTGTAAACCTAAGGATTTACTCTAATCCCAGTGTGGCACACAATCTCAACTGTTGCGACACTTTCAAGTTAACTCTAACTTGAATACTGAAAGTACCTAATACAATTGCTTCTATGAAAGCTGGAAAGGTACAATTTTAAACCACCTACTACAATTGAACTAGAATAAGAATAAACACAATTGAACTGGTTCTTCTATCTCGTTCAAGTAGCTTCAGGAGTGCACACTTAAATCTCACATAAATTGCTTGCGAAATTGCCTAGCTCTTTTGCACTCAATTTAGTTTAACTTCTACGTATGTGCAATTCTTGTAAAAGAAAACAACCACAGTTATTTAATGAGTTAGTAATTAGAGTTTGATTGAGACTCAATTGTTGATCTTCCATCGAAGTTGAGTCTTTGACCAATACAAACTCCAACCCCATCCTTGATCCGGATTGTGTTCTCTTCTCATAAGGAGACTTCTTCTCCTTATCCAATATGCAACCTTTTCGATCAGTTTAGAAGATATTGTTGCTTGATCCTTAAGACTTATCTTCTTCACATGTATCTCACATGTATAGGTTGATAAACACCGTGTCTCACAATATGGACCTGGTCCATCACTGAGTTCATTTGTCATTCTTCAAAACTTCATCTGAACTTGGGCCAACACTACTTATATGGGCTTGGCCTCGGGGTACCATCTAAACCTGGGTAAACCCTCATCCGAGATCTATCTATAATGCCTTGAGGCTATCTACACTAAGTTCAAAGCAAATTTCCAGGTGGCCCGGGTTTGAGAAAACCCCCACTCGGGGACTTCTCTCAAAAGCCTAAAGGCAGTCTTTGTTCTCGGGCTTCCGAGCAAATCCCCTTCGAAGATTATCGCAAGGTCCAAAGGCTAAGTGTCGGTCTAAGGGTTCGAAGCCCTACTCTCATTTAACTTGAAGTCAGGGTCCCGACAACCCGAGTTTATCAGTCCAATCCGGGCTTGGTCCAAGGAACGACAAAAGATTCCATAGGGAATCGGGTTAATCGGTCAAAGTCAGATGAAACACTCGCACCCGGGCTCAATATTTGCTCCAATCGGTGGGGTCAAGCACTCAGATTCTGCACAAGCATAGATAAAGGGAAATATAGCATACATCAGAGACGAATTGAATAAACATCTTTTCCATTAATAGACAACGGTTACAAATCCCATGAGGTATCCTTTCATATGATTACAAAAGCCCACGAAGGGTCCTTACACAGAAACAAAGAAGCAAAGAGGTGTACATATATAACTAAAGGCCAGAGCCTAATCTATTCTCGGGGGTGCATCCTCGATGGCAGTATCTTCGAGTGCCATCTCCTCGAGATTCTTGTCTCGGTCTTCCAAAGTGGTATATCCAAGGGAGAAGATGAAGAAGAGGAAAGTGGAAGAAGTAGAAAAGGATGAAAAAACACCATAGTCCGCCAATGAGCAAAGGCTTCTACTAGGCCAAGAAGATCACGGCCCGGTAGAAGACTTGGCGAGTGTCGGCCTTACTTGCACGGCTACCTTGAGACCACTTCTTGGGATATTGTGCCGTGCAAGTTACTGGCCGGAGATGCCACTTCACCCCACGAAAAGCAAAAGGGATGAAGTGCCACATCAGGCCGGGGTAAGAGGGTGAGCAGCGGTATATAGTCTGAACACCCTTGTGAGCAGCGGTGTAGAATCCAAATATCTTCCCAAGTCGGAAGAAATCGGCCTCCTGTCTCATCGTCTCGATCCAACAATGACAGCAGTAATAGCAACAATAACAACAAAGACAAGTTAATGCAATCTCGCTCGCAAGGGAAAGCCCAAGAATAGGGCCATGGCGTGGCTGAAGAGAACATTGCCATGTAACCTTAAGGCCGCGGGGCCCAAACATGAAAAATAACAATGGATAAGGGTGAAGAGAAAAAAGGAGTGAGAGGCAAATAGAAAGCACTTGGGTGAAGAATTGATTGGAGAAAGCTCCCATTTATAGAAAAAGGGGAGCATAACCTACAAGCACAATCAATACTCTCTAGAAAACGTAACCGACGGTGCCATCAATGTCTCTGAAAGACATATAGGCAGGAGCAATCAATGCGTCTTTTGAAAAATGGACTGACGGCGATATTATTGCTTTGAAGAATAAAGGTCGACAGTGTAGTGAATAATTATGGATAATTGAACTGACGGGACGTCTCAGTTATCACAAAGGCTTATATCATCAATATGACATCATCACGAGAAGTTCGAAGAGATGGATATCAAAGTCATTTCTTATTGTTCCATTCTAAGAAACGCGGGGATTATCTGTATACGGTAAAATCGGAAGGTCCAATTTTCCGTCATCGCGACACCTCAAAAACACGCCTCGAAGGCTCAAGACTACGTTCGAGCTTCCTCCTTCGAGGGTCGTCGATGCTCGACTTTGGGGCAGTATAGATCGACGGTTATGGTGAAAGTGGGGAGTTCCCAAGGAGCACATCTAGGGCTGACAAAGTCTAGTGAGCTAAGCTCAGACCCGAATCATGACCTCAACTAGCCGTCCCATCTCCATATCTTTTGTAATTAATGTATTTGTACTATTTTGAGATTTTCCCTCCTATATAAAGAGGATTGCTGTCATTTTGTAAGTGGTGGTTGCTCCATAAAAAATATACAACTACATTCTCTCTGTTGTCTAACACATTCTCTTGATTTCATTACTTTATTTATTGCTTACATTCATTGTTTATATTCATTGTTCATTATTTATTGCTTATTATTGGCCATAAAGAGTCGTCATTGATTTTATTCTAACTGTTAGTTGCCCATCGATTACCCCCGATAGCTCCTAGTCGAGCTTCAGACTCGACCCCGAGGCCCTCGAATAAGCAAGTTCGAGGCCCTGACTATTAATCATTAGGTTTGGTCATCATCTTGTTCTCAAACTCTTATCTCGTTTTTAAGTCTTTTACATAGCATCAACTAATTAACAACTAGCATAAAAATAGATTACGTATTTTTAGAATCCGATAATCAAGTTTAATTGTTATTACCATTTTCACGATAAAAAATACCTTAATTGCTCATAAGAGCTCGAGAAGGTCGTAGATGAAGAACTAGACTTGGATCACATTCAGAAGAATTATCCTCAAGGTGTTGGCATGAATTCTCAACATGAAGGAATTAGCCATTAACTAAAGAGATGCTAAACGTTTTTGATGCATTCTTTATACACAAGTTCATTGCTGTTACAAGTTGTTGAAGAATGGAATGAACACCTATTAAAATAAAATAGAAAAGAAGTATGGAATAGATTAATCCATCTAATCACAATCACTTTGATGAACTCTTCACGTCTAGGAAGTGTCAAATGCTATAAGTGTAGCTTTTGCCACCTTTTTAAGAAAACGTCACCAAATATCTTTGAGTTGCTGCCACGTTTTTGGATATTAAGCCTATCCAAAACTTGATTAAACTTATCTACAAATTCCTTAATTAATTAGGTAATTTCCTATTATCTAATAATTGATTAATTACCCATATAATTTAGAGTTATCTCAAATTACTTAAAATACTACTCACTTTTAATACTCTTTATACACCTTACTATTATGGTCATGTGATACCATATAAAATCAATACATACACTATTATTTAATTAAAATATCCATGTAAAAAAATACACATATTTTCTCAACTTCTAATTTTCCTAATCTTATATGAAGAGTACAAATTTTTGTACGCTTAATTCTTAAAATGGTAAAAAGATAACCTTCTTTTCTTGTGAGAAAATAATTTCTATCTTTATAATAAAAAAATCTCATAAACTTTCTCATATTATGTGTATAATTTAAAGCATATTCGAAAGTAGTAATATTAATAACTATATAAAATCATATTTTTCAAAAAATAATTTACAAAAATGTTCCATTCCAAATATCATATCAAATGTATATAACGATATCAAGGTTGTCAAACTTACGGGGTCTTATAGTCACAAATCCTCTATAATCTCATGAATGGTCTTAATCCTTTCAAGCTCATATGGATTACTATGACTTATCCTAATATTAAAGTACGGAATGTAACACCGATTTTGTCGCAAATGAGTTTTCCGGCAAGGTTTTTAATGAGGAAAAAGTAGATCTTGCTAACTTAGAATAGAAGGCCGATTAAGAATCGGTGTCAAAGATTGTATCAATAGTATCCGAGGTTTCTCTCTACGATCAACCTTGAATATTGGGGGGCACTACCCTCAGATATCGACTTTAGCAATGAAAGAAACTTCGTGATTGAAAGGGTCTCGATATATAGGACTTATTGTAAGGTACAAACGGTCAAATGAATCGTGCCCGCATATATTGCTCGAGCCTTGGCACAAAGCATATACACATGTATAACTATTTTACACAAGAATAAAAAGAAGTCTCTTCCTTGTGAGTAAATATTTCGCCCTTTTAAATATTTTTCTTGTATTTCTCAAGGAATTTCCTACATCCAATCCCCTAAAGGTATTGAGCCTAAGGGCTATCTTAATTTGAGTTTGAACAATCACTCTCACTCGGAGACTATCGTCCGAAAACAAACTCGGATGGTTCGGGCTATCGGAGCTTGGGGAATAAGACCTATCAAGCAACACCCAAATCTTAAAGGTCACGGCCATCCTCATTCGGGGACCGTTATCCTAGGTAAGCCCGGATAACTCGGGGTGACCAGCCCATTGGGCGATAAGGCTACGACCAAATCAAAACGACTTAGACACGTCCTAGACCCGTAATAAAAAAGCCTTAAAATTTCTTAATCGGTTCTAAAAGCTACCCTCAACAAACTATAATCTAAGAAAGTATAAGTACTTTTGGGGAAAAAAATTCGGGCACGCCGAAACACTACGATGGCTTAAAAATAAAATAATGTTGAATGCAAGGCTTGTTCGAACTCCCGAGCATAACCTAACTATTTCATACTAAGGCATTTTAATCTTTGCAATTTTAATGACAGAAAAAAACTTAGAAATTGCTGAAGGGAAAAAAGGCTTTATATACATATAAAAAATTTCTTACAAAGGCCAAAACATCCTCGATATAAATTCTTTACAGAGGCCAAACGACCTCAACCAAAGGGTAAAACAAAAAGTAAAGACCAAATAACATTTACAAAGAGCCTAAGTGGCCTAGTCTTCGCTAGGGGCTACCTCGTCACCCTCGGGATCTTCACCTTCCTCGGACTCGCCCAAATCTTCGAACTCCTCGTCGTCTTCGGGATATGCCAGTTTTTGGCCTTGGCTTCGAGCTCTTTAGCACTCTCAATCTCAGTTGATAAGTCGAAACCCCGAGCATGAATTTCCTCAAGGGCCTCCCTTTGAGATTGCCACTTAGCGTGCTCGATGTTGTCTTTTTATCAAACCTGAGCTGCCTCGGCTTCAACCTTATAAACGAACACCATCTATTCGACATCAACTTTAAATACTCTGGCCTTTGACTTGACCGTTTCAAGCTCCTTGGCCAGATTTTTTTCATCAGAGATGGCCGTACTCAATTGGGACTAGAGCTTCTCGATTTTCTTGGCCTACACTAAGGACTTCTCCTTTACAGCTCAAAGATGAACCTAAGCCAAAGCCAATTGTGCCCGGTCGGTCTCCTTTTCTGAGGCCAAGCGGTCCATATTCTTTTTCAATTCTTCAGCTTCGGCCTTTACCGCATCCACCTTTGACTGGAGCTACCCGATCTAATCAAGCTTCTGTCAGACCTGCGGATTCGGACCATTAGCCACCATATCTGACTCATCGTCACTAACCTGAAATACTCTTCTTACCTACTCGACCAGGTTGGCATGCTCATTCTGATCCGCCTCCAGCTCAACTTGAAGTTTCTTGACCTTCCCCCCACGTTGCTCACTGAGAAGTTTATAAGCATCTACCTTCTCAATAAGCTCTCAGGTCTCGGCCTCATGTTGGTTTAACTTTTCTCGATATCAGAGAAAAGTCTCATGATGAAGCACTGAGGCCTACAAACACAAACGAAAGAGTTACAATCTTTTATGACTTAATCTAAGTACAAAAGTCATCAAGAGGCTTTCAAAGTACCAGTTTTAACGCCTATTGGGCTTCGTTGAACAGGCAGGGCGCTTCCACCTTGTTCATATTTTCTTGATCCTCTTCGGTCACCAACAACCAAAGATAACTGGCAACCCCCGCGGGGCTAGAGAGGATCCGGGCATCCTCCAGAATAGACATAATAATCGACTACATACGGTCAGGATCTGCACTCGGATCTAGGAACCCGTTTACTAGTTTTGGGCTCGAGGAAGGTCTGCTGGTTCCCGATGATGGACTCTTATTCAGTACCGGTAAGTCACCAAACCCGATGATGTCTTCTGAGGCAGTAGAGTCTAAACCTTCAAAGAAGTTGTGGAAGGGGTCTACCACCCCTTGGGGCCCCTCATTTGGGCGTCTTTTTAGCCTTTGGGCATCGTCGATCATGGAGTCGGTAAATGAGGGTGACTCAGAGAGATCTATCACTCCAAGTACATCCTTCGGGACATTATCCTCTGCCCGAGAGCATCATCCATAGCCTCTTTGTTGGCCTCCCTAATTTGAAAATCGGCCTCCTCCCTCTCTAGTTCGAAGGCCGCGGTCACTGTCTCCTCATCGCCCCCCTTGGTTTAAGGCAGTTCAGTGTTGCCTCGCAGGCAGGCCACTACTTGGGAAGCTTTTTATTCTTCTTCTTCTTCTTCTTCTTCTTCTTCTTCTTCTTCTTCTTTTTCTTCTTCTTCTTCTTCTTCTTCTTCTTCTTCTTCTTCTTTTTCTTCTTCTTCTTCTTCTT